>CM077227.1:30374273-30536773 GCA_039654775.1 Spinibarbus caldwelli | reverse complement strand
CTGCCTGCAGAGCTCAGACACAGGATTGTATTGAGGCACAGATCTGAGGAAGGCTACAAAAAAAATTCTGCTGCACTGAAGGTTCCCAAGAGCACAGTGGCTTCCATAATTCTCAAATGGAAGAAGTTTGGCACAACCAGGACTCTTCCAAGAGCTGGTCCCCAGCCAAACTGAGCAATTGATGGAGAAGGGGCTTGTCTAGACTGGTGACCAAGAACCTGGTGGTCACTCTAGTTGAGCTCCATGATCATATATGCAGATGGGAGAAACCTACAGAAGGACAAACATCACTGCAACACTCCACCAATCTGGGCTTTATGGCAGTGTGGCCAAACTCAATCCTCTCCTCAGTGAAGACACATGAAAACACACTTGGAATTTGCAATAAAGCACCTAAAGGACCCTCAGACTCTGAGAAACAAGATTACCTGGTCTGATGAACCTCAATTCTAAGCATCATGTTTGAAGGAAACCGGCTCTTCTCATCACCTGCAGAGTAGCATCCCAAAAGTAAAGTGTGGTGGTAGCAGCCTCATGCTGTTGGGCTGTTTTTCAGCGGCAGGGACTGAGGAACTCATCAGAGTAGAAGAAAAGCTCAATGCACCAAAATATTGAGATAGCCTTAATGAAAACCCAGTCCAGGGCATTCAAAACCTCAGACTGGGCCGAAGGTTCACCTTCCAACATGACAATGACCCTAAGCACACAGCCAAGGCAACACAGGAGTGGCTTAGGGACAACTCTGTGAATGTCCTAGAGTGACCCAGCCAGAGCCCTGACTTGAACCCTATCGAACATCTCTGGAGATACCTGAAAAAGGCTGTCAACAGACGGTCCCCATCCAACCTGACCGAGCTTGAGAGGATTTGCAAAGAAGAATGTCAGAAATTCCCCCAATCCAGTTGTGCAAAGCTTGTTGCGTCATACCCAAAAAGACTCGAGGCTGTAATTGCTGCCAAAGGTGCTTCAACTAAGTACTGAGTAAAGGGTCTGAATACTTATGTAAATGTGATATTTCAGTTTTTTCTTTTTAATAAATTTACAAACATTTCTAAAATTCTGTTTTCACTTTGTCATTATAAAGGACAGAGTGTAGAGTAATGAGAAAAAAAAGAATTTAAACAATTGTAGTATCAGACTGCAACATAACAAAATTGAAAAAAGTGAAGGGGGTCTGAATACTTTCCGTACCCACTGTATGTACTCAATACTTGGTAGGGGCTCCTTTTGCTTTAATTACTGCCTCAATTCGGCGTGGCATGGAGGTGATCAGTTTGTGGCACTGCTGAGGTGGTATGGAAGCCCAGGTTTCTTTGACAGTGGCCTTCAGCTCATCTGCATTTTTTGGTCTCTTGTTTCGCATTTTCCTCTTGACAATACAGTTCAGGGGCCTCATTCATAAAACTCTCCGTGGATTTCATCCTAAAAGTGTACATAGGCACAAAAGCTCGATTTTGCGTACGCACAAAAGTTTTCAGATTTTTCTTTTGCATAGGAAGTGGCGTACGCCTCTTTCAGGGCAGGTTTTGTGCGTACGCAACAGTTATAAATGAGGCCCCAGGTCTGGTGAGTTTGCTGGCCAGTCAAGCACACCAACACCATGGTCATTTAACCAACTTTTGGTGCTTTTGGCAGTGTGGGCAGGTGCCAAATCCTGCTGGAATATGAAATCAGCATCTTTAAAAAGCTGGTCAGCAGAAGGAAGCATGAAGCGCTCCAAAATTTCTTGGTAAACGGGTGCAGTGACTTTGGTTTTCAAAAAACACAATGGACCAACACCAGCAGATGACATTGTACCCCAAATCATCACAGACTGTGGAAACTTAACACTGGACTTCAAGCAACTTGGGCTATGAGCTTCTCCACCCTTCCTCCAGACTCTAGGACCTTGGTTTCCAAATGAAATACAAAACTTGCTCTCATCTGAAAAGAGGACTTTGGACCACTGGGCAACAGTCCAGTTCTTCTTCTCCTTAGCCCAGGTAAGACGCCTCTGACGTTGCCTGTGGTTCAGGAGTGGCTTAACAAATTCCTTAACACGTCTGTGTGTGGTGGCTCTTTATGCCTTGACCCCAGCCTCAGTCCATTCCTTGTGAAATTCACCCAAATTCTTGAAATGATTTTGCTTGACAATCCTCATAAGGCTGCGGTTCTCTCGGTTGGTTGTGCATCTTTTTCTTCCACACTTTTCCTTCCACTCAACTCTCTGTTAACATGCTTGGATACAGCACTCTGTGAACAACCAGCTTCTTTGGCAATGAATGTTTGTGGCTTACCCTCCTTGTGAAGGGTGTCAATGATTGTCTTCTGGACAACTGTCAGATCAGCAGTCTTCCCCATGATTGTGTAGCCTAGTGAACCAAACTGAGAGACCATTTTGAAGGCTCAGGAAACCTTTGCAGGTGTTTTGAGTTGATTAGCTGATTGGCATGTCACCATATTCTAATTTGTTAAGATAGTGAATTGGTGGGTTTTTGTTAAATGTGAGCCAAAATCATCACAATTAAAAGAACCAAAGACTTAAACTACTTCAGTCTGTGTGCATTGAATTTATTTAATACATGAGTTTCACAATTTGTGTTGAATTACTGAAATAAATGAGCTTTTCCAAGACATTCTAATTTATTGAGATGCACCTGTATATATATATATATATATATATATATATATATATATATATATATAGAATATCTTAAACTAAAAAAATACTAAAATTACTACAACTGAAATATAAATTAAAGCTAAACAGATAAAAAGGACAAACACACATAATAAAATTACTAAAATTTAAACAAATTAAAATGATAACTGAAAATATAAAAATTACAAGTCAAAATAATAATAAATATTATACTAATATATAAACAATACTTAAAAAACACTGTTGCAAAGCATTAAACCAGAGCTGAGCACTATTTAGAACTGAACTAAGAAATTGAAATGAATTTAAAATTGAACTAGCAAACAGAATGAATTGCAGTTTGAATTTGAATAGCAGGAAGTGGCGTTAAAATTAATTTAAATCCATTACCTTGATGAATTTCTTGAAAAGTGTCCAAATACTTGGACATAGCTCACTAAATTTTAATATTTGATTGTCTGTGTTGTCTGCGTAGACCCTGAAAGTCGCCAGTGAGTCCACCCGGCAGGACTTCCAGCGCGAGGCCGAGCTGCTCACGGTGCTGCAGCATGAACACATAGTGCGGTTCTACGGCGTGTGTACAGACGGAGAACCTCTGGCTATGGTGTTTGAGTATATGCGACATGGAGACCTCAACCGCTTTCTAAGGTCAGTCTAATAACCACCAGCCACTCACAGCAAATTAACTACTACGCCAGCAATGTGGTGTAGCGGTCGGAAACTGAAGAGCTTCTTTGGAGCTTCAAAGCTTCAATCTATACATGCCTTCTTAGACAACCTTGGAAACACCAAAACAAATTTGCAAGGTTTTTATTTTTATTTTATTTATTTATTTGGTTTTAGCAAAGAACAGACCCTCAAGTGTTACTAGTTTATAATCTGCATTTGTTTTTGGGCTTACACTCTTAAAAATCACGGTTCTTTATTGGCATCTATGGTTCCATGAAGAGCCTTTAACATTCCACACTCTTAAAAATAAAGAGTTCATAAGGGGGTTTTGTGCAGTGATGTCATAGAAGAACCATTTTGGGTTCACCTAAGAACCTTTCAGTGAACATTTCCTAAAATAACCATTTTCTCTTAGTGTAAAGAACATTTTAATGAACTAAAGAACCTTTTTCCACTATAAAGAACATTTTGTGCAATGGAAAGGTTCCATGGATGTTAAAAGTTCTTGATGGAACCATAGATGCCAATAAATTACCTTCACTTTTTAAGTGCACAAAATGTTCTTTATAGGGGCAAAAGGTTTTTTTTTAGATCATTAAAATGTTCTTTAAACCAGACTGTTCACTGAAAGGTTCTTATGGTAACCCAGAATTATTGTTCTATCGCTGTGAATACCCCTTTTGGAGCCTTTATTTTTAAGAGTGCACATGAAAAGTTGCATCTAATTCAAGGCCTTTCATTTAACATATTTCCATCTACAACCACATTCACATCTGAAACTCAAAGCCCTAACTAAGTAGAAGAGCGCTGGAGCCCAAATGCAGATCCAGCTTTGTGATGCTCCAGTCTTAATTAAGATGTAAAGTTGACTGAAGTATGAGGTGGCTGATGGGGGACCGAGTGACCATATGTCCAGCACAGCTGAGTCTCGGTGCGTAAAGATCCAGTCTGTTTGCCAGGTGGTTTGCTGGGGCCAGATTGGGAGTGGGGACGTGAATGTTTGAGGGGGAGATGAAATCGCATTTTCATGTGTATGGATGTGGCTCCAGTCTCGGTTGCAGCTGCCCCATCCTGCCACCTGCCTGCTAAACTAATAGGGATCACATACTAAACCTCAGAAGGCAAGCGATTGGCAGAGATTTTACATGCGTATATTAGGATGAATGGAGAGAGTGGTTTGCACATTGAGGCCTGACACGCAAGGCAATGGTGACCAATGGGGCTTGTGCTGTCATTAAGCAGATGTTTTCATATCCAAAGTAACTTACAGTACACTGATTTCGATCTGGAGTTTGAATGCAAGTATAACAGGCTAATTCATTTAAACGCACAGTTACCAACACAGATGCTGCTTTATAAAAAGGCTGTGTTCAGAATGGAATGCTATTTTACAAAAGTAGCATGTGAGACAGCATGCAGTATATAACGATAAAAAAGGAGCATGCTGCATTGTTGTCACATTGCTAATGAGTGGCATCCAGTTATCATCTCAGAATTTTGCACTTTTATTATTCAGCTTTGTGTAAAAATGTCTTCATTTTAAGCAATTCGATCATATAGTGTGCCAAGATCCCAGCCAGTGTCACTTCCGGTTCATTTGATATTGTGGGAATAGAGTGCTGCAAGAATGAATCCTAAAATCTACAAATAAGTAGGCATTCTTAAACTTCCAGATCCATTGTCCTGAAGTCAATGGGTTTTTTGGTTACATACATAAAACAAGGTCTGTGGTTAACACAAGCTCAGTATATTTTCATGTTTTATTCTATGACATAAAATACATCAGTAATACCTCATTTATGATTTTTTACTTGATTTGAAAAAGGTGTTTGCTAATAAGTGGCTAAATGGGACTTATAGAAGTTGTCAGGGACAGTAAATGTCACCATGCCAAACAAGAAAACTCATCTACTCACTAGTTGCTTTGCATTCATACTTGTGCTCTTGCAAACTCTTCTAACTTAAACTTTCTAACTTGTAGTAGATTTTAAGTACTTCACTGAGGATGAAGTAGAGTGTATTGTATTGTGGGATACAGTATTCCACATACATTTTATTGGCATCTATGGTTCCATGAAGATCATTTAACATTCATGGAAACATTATATTGCACAAAAGGTTCTTTATAGTGGAAAAAGTTTCTTTAGATTTTTAATATGTTTTGGCACTAAGAAAAATGGTTATTTTCAGAACTGTTCACTTAAAGGGATAGTTTACCCAAAGATGAAAATTCTGTCATGAATTACTCACCCTCATGTTGTTCCCTTCGTTCAAGACCTTCGTTCATCTTCAGAACAAAAATTAAAATATTTTTGATGTCCTTACTACCTTACTGGGCCTTGAACGTGGTAGTTCTGTTGCTGTCTATGCAGGGTCAGAAAGCTCTTGGATTTCATCAAAAATATCTTAATTTGTGTTCTGAAATGGTCAAAGGTCTTACGGGTTTGGAATGACATGAGGGTGAGTAATTCATGACAGAATTTTCAGTTTTGGGTGAACTATCCTAAGGTCCTTTTAGGGAAATCAAAATTGTTCTTCTAAGGCATCATCGCAAAACCTCTTTCTGAACCTTTTTTTAAGAGTATAGCATGCTTTGAATGTACACTAAATATCTAGGACAATGTAGTAAGCTATCTGGGTAATTTATGCATATTCACCTAACATGCACATACTGCAAAACAGTATGCTAGCATGCCATTCTGAACACATCCAAAATCTCTTTTTTCATGTAATGTTTATGTAATGTTGTTATATAATGTGTGTGGTTCTTGTACAGGGCTCACGGTCCAGATGCTCGTATCCTGGATGAGATGAAGGTTCCTCCGATGGGTCAGTTGACTCTTCCTCAGATGCTCCACATTGCAGCTCAGATCGCCTCGGGCATGGTGTACCTCGCTTCCCTTCATTTCGTCCACAGAGACCTGGCCACCAGGAACTGTTTGGTCGGAGAAGGGCTGGTGGTAAAGATCGGGGACTTTGGAATGTCAAGAGACATTTACAGCACTGATTACTACAGGGTAATAGATCTCATTTCAATTTCAACATTGTCTCATATGTTTCTCCTAAAACTAAGAAAAATATAATGCAAATAACAAAAGTGGCAGATCATTTGGTCTGAGTTCATATTGAGATCTCTGACTTATCTGATCACAATTTTAGACATTTCAGATAACTTTAGAAACCAGACACTTCTCCACTTCTTGCTAAGGTCTGGGAGAAACATTTGAGACATTTAAAAACGTCTCATTTGTGATTCTTCCTTTCCTTTGTAAGTTTTTGTTTTATATATATATATGTACCCACAGCAGAGATGTTTTGTTGTAATCTGTTTTTGTTCACGTCCTCAGGTCGGTGGGAGGACGATGCTCCCCATTCGCTGGATGCCACCAGAAAGCATCATGTACAGGAAGTTCACCACGGAGAGTGACATCTGGAGCTTTGGAGTGGTCCTTTGGGAAATCTTCACCTATGGCAAACAACCATGGTATCAGCTATCCAACAGCGAGGTAAAGTACTACATTTAATGTTCAAAGTTAGTGTCAACCATGTGTGGCTGCACAATCATACCTACTTATATGTCAAATTCATTCATTGTCATTGTTTAAAACAATACAACCACAAAACAGATTTTAAAGAAACAATTCACCTAAAAAAAAAAATGAAAGTTCTGTCATTTACTCACTCTCAAGCTATTTATGTATATGGACGTAAATACATAACATAAATGTAACAATTGTCGTTCAGTGATCCCATTATTTTTGTAGTATTTTAAAGGATAAAAAAAAGGATAAAAAAGTCAGTACAATTTTTTTTTTCAGCAAGGATGCATTAAATTGATCAGTAAAGTGACAGTAAAAAATATTTCTATTTCAGTTTAATGCTATTCTTTTGAACTTTCTATTCATAAAAAAGTATCACGTTTCATCAAAAAATATTAAGCAGCACAACAGTTTACAGCATTGATAATAATCAGAAATGTTTCTTTAGCAGCAAATCGGCATATTAGAATGATTTCTGAAGGATCATGTGACACTGAAGACTGGAGTAATGATGCTGAAAATACAGCTTTGATCACAGGAATAAATTAAATATAGAAAACAGTTATTTTAATTTGTAATAATATTTCACAGTCTTACTGTTTTACTGTATTTTAGAATAAATAAATACAGTCTGTGTGAGCACAAGAGATTTCTTTCAACAACATTTAATTTCTTACCAGCCCCAAACTTTTGAATGACACATTCAAACAAAACTCCTTTAATCATATATTTACCTAAATGTTTGTCAGATGAACAGCTAGTCAGTAATTAGTAACAGATATAAACCATTACACAGTAAAAGAAGTCAATTTTGATTTGGACACAACTTATGAATCTTTTTAACCAATTCATTCGAACAATTCGTAAGAGACATTTGTTCAGGAATGAGACTACAATGTTCCTATCTAATATAGAGTAATTTAATGGGGCTTTTGTGCTATTTTTTTTCTTCCCCTTTTTCAACTTTTGTGCTATTCCTTTTTCATTTTGCTGAATATCTCCTTTAGTGTTTGACTGAAAAAAATACAGATTTAGAACAACAAGATCGTGAGTAAATGAATTTCCATTTGACAGTAAACGATTCCTGTAATGTTTACCTGCAATGACAGAAGTGATTTAGACTGTCTGCTGGCATCAGCGCTGATCAGTGAGTTAAAGCAAACACACAGAGCTATTCCCAACCTTCATCGTGATGTGAACACCCAATTTGGACTGGATCAGACTGTGCTCTTAAGCACTTATGAACGAGAAGATCAATAGATTTTTTCGGTTCCAGAGTGATCCAGACCTCTCAGATTAGGCACCAAAAAGTGGACTCTGGTGTGACCACAACTGCACTATTACGCTGGAGAGGCCTCTCTTCTTTCAACAGAGAGGTAGATCACTTTCCCGCCGACTCGATTTTAATCCGATTAAACCTCATCTTCGCCTTGGGCCGACGTTGTTTAACCTTGTTAACCTAATCCTTCTCGAGCCATGATGGACACAGCTAATTATCTAGAGTCTAATTGTATGGGACGGAGACGGATCGTTCGTGACTTTCCATCTGCGAGGAGAGAGGGTGCCAGACTTTCAGAGGGGTCAATGTGAATTTTTGTTAATTTATTGCAGTGATTGAAAGCCCATTTCAGAATGATGTTGTGTGGTGCTGACAGTCTCTTCACCTCATTTGATTAAGAGGCAATGCTATAAGGGCTTGAAGTCACTGGCGTTTTAAATAGCCACCAGGAACAGCCTTGGAGAGAAGAGGGTGCTTCTTTACAGCCAACTGCTGCCTGTAGAAAATAGAGTAAAAGAAATCTAATTTTCTTTGATTTTTAAAAAATAAAATACATGTAATGTATTATGAAAATGTACTGTAAAGTTTAGAACTTCCTCCACACTAAATAAAAGAGCATTTATTGAAACATGTAATTTCCATTTGCATTTCCAGGCCATTGAGTGCATCACACAGGGGCGAGAGCTTGAACGGCCACGCACCTGCCCGAAGGAAGTGCACCTCCTCATGCAGGGCTGCTGGCAGAGAGAACCGCAGCAGAGGCTCGTCATCAAGGACATCTACAACCGCCTCGTGGCCCTCGTCAAGAACCCGCCCGTCTATCTGGACATCCTGGAGTAACAGCACCCTGATCGGACCTGCATGGAAAAGACATACTTCTGGACGCAGGCTGTTTGAGGAGGAAAATCAGTGGTGGGTTTTGGAAGGACACAATTCACAAACTGTTTCAGATATGCAATATGAACGTTTCCGGTGTTTGTTGATGTGTATGCTTTAATCCACTGGAGGTGTAAGATCGTGTCCATGTGTTTAAATTTGGGGAAGAAGAAAAAAAAAAAAGTAAGAGAAATGGACAGTGGATTCTTTGAATATACATTAGAGGAAATTGCTCATGGATCGTCATGACTCACCCTGAAGAGACACTTGATTTTCTATATGAGGATACTGATGTCAAGGTCTTGTAATTAAAGGTCATTAAAGGTGAAGTGTGTAATTTTTCTCAATCCAGTCTAATATGCAGACATTGTAGGTTGATTTTCTCAATAAATGTAAAAACTGTGGCTCTATTTGTTTGAGCATCCCACCCAGCCTGACATAGCAACAGCCTCAACCAATGGCGTGAGTTTGGGGGGCGGGACTTGCTGTTTGTCTGACCAAACTCATAATCATAATCTATCTGTTTACAAGGTTTCTGCAGGATTTATGAAAGGAAAATTTATGACTTTTTAGAACCTTTTTCAGACTACCTACTAATCACACTGCAAAAAAAAAATATATATATATATTTTTGTCTTATTTCCCAGTGCAAATGTCTAAAGATTCGTAAATCAACAGAATCAAAGTCTTGTCTTCTAAGAAATGTATAAAAATAAAGTGAGTTTATGATTAAAACAAGAACAAATATTTACCGATGGGCTGAGAAAAATAAGCTTAATTCAAAGAAGAAAGTTAGATATTTGTTCTTGTTTTAAGCATAAACTCTGTTCAATTTCTCACAAAACCAGATTTCATACCTTAATTTTGCATCTCAAGAAAATGTATCTTGATTTAAGAATATTGAGATATTTTCCTGGAAAACAAGACAAATATATTCAGAAAGAACATAATTTTTGCAGTGCATACAACATTTAATCTCTTGAATTAATGAATTCAAGACTTTCTGCTCCTGGTTTAGTAACTTGTTAATTTCACTCCGGAATTCAAATCTTAAGACAAGAATTACAATAGTAAGTTTCTGTAATACAGCTTATTTTAGCATTTGGTTCTCTAATGTTGCATTTATTACATACTTCACCTTTAACCATTATGTGCCCCCCAAACAAAGACTCTTTAAGTTGCTGTGATTTACACATTGTGCCAATCTGACCGCATTTCTTTTCTCTGTCTTGCGATTATGAATATACTACATCAATCTGTTATGCGTGATTATACATGCATGTATTGTACATCTCTCCATGTTGAACAGCAACGTCCTGTTATGGCTCCAAGTTCTGCTTTATTTTCTATATCAAAAGCATCAACAAGGTCAGCAACAACACAACAGCGGAGACACATGGGCTGTGTATGGAATAAAGTACTAATGTACTTTATACTATTATTGAAACCATATGAAGTATGGAACACAGAACTTTTCAAGACGTTGTTGTGTCACATGTTTAAGGCAAGACACTACAGGTTAATAGAGTAAAAAATTGTACAAATCACCATACTTTTCCCAGTTGATTAATCATAGTGCATTAAGACAATTGATTTTTATGAAATGTTACGCTTTCCTGAACAGAAATCTGAACATTGGAAAAAGCCAAGTTTAAAATTCTTAAGGTTTTTACCAAACATTTATCCTATTTTATCTCTCCATAAATTAGAAAATACTGTCAACAGCCAGAAAAAATAAACTTTTTATCATATTTTTAGGAATAATACAGTATGTAACATTCTGGCAAATACTACATGAACAAACCTTTCTGTAAAAACCTTCATAATATTTAAAATAATAAAACTGGATACTCTGGTGTATGCAAGAAAAACTCATTTTGGGAAAAAAAGATGTGTACTGTAATTGAAATCTACAAACATAAATAGATAAATAGTAATAAAATAAACACTTAAATGTGCATTTTGGATTTTTTGGAAACAAATAGCCCAAAATCTCAAAACTGACCAGTGCATGAAACAAACAAACAAACAAACAAACAAACAAAACCCCACAGATTTTGCCTGTAGTGTCTAACCTTAATTAAAAAAGCATTTAATTTTGTGTTAAAATATTTCTTAGAGGTCCATTTCAATGAATTCTATAATTCTATGACACCTGCTTTCAATGAGCATTTCTCATTTATCTCAATGGCTCAGCAGGCGCACACAGCCCTGGAAGTACACAACATGCATGATGCCATCTTTGCTCATGGGCTCTCCGTTATGGCCTTATTGTATTTTAAGCCATAAATGCCATGTGACTAATCACTACAGAGCCACACGCTGTAGTATGCTAGTATGCAATTCTGAACACAGCCAGAAATCCAGCATGATACTGGTGTAAGGGCAGAGATCAATCAATCAAATATTAATTTATCATACAGCATGTTAAGCTGCAGTGGTCACTGTTTACCATTTTATCATTTCATTAATGGGTGCATCACTTTTATGTACTGGTTGTGCCTCTTGTACATAATCTAGTTACTGAACTGCATTATTTTGCCTTATTGATTTTCTATTTTTATAATTATTTTTCAAACTGTAATCTTACCTAGTGTTTCAAAGACAAAATATTATTTCACAAATACAAGTCTTCTATGCCTCCTAATGTTATTAAACAAATGGTTTACAGCTAGAGAACATAACGGTACATTTTAAAGGATGAAATTGAAGATAATAATTTCCTTTAACGTTAATTAAACAACAGCTGTCACAGAGTTTTTGGCATCTGACAGCTACACTATCATTTGTTTCATTGTACAAACAAATATAACAATTTGGATAGACTTTGTTTTCTATTTTGTTGATGAACAATGTACAATAGCTGTATTAAACTTGATTTTCTTTTTATTGGCATCTTTTGTATGTCATAATATTGTAAATCTCACATTATTGCTGCATGGTTTTCATATTGTGCTCTATGGATTACAGTGCAAATTTACCAGAAACTAATGTGTAAAGAATATCAGTCATTTCAGTCAGCAAACATACCATATACTGCTACTGTTTTTATATAAACTAAATATACGTACAGTGGGTGATGTCCAAAAGTCTTGAGACCACACTGAAAATCTGGAATTCAAAATGTCATTTAGGCCTGTAAATAAACAGAGTATTTTTTTTTTTGGAAATTGTAAAACCAAGAAATGTTATGATGTAAAATGAAGAAATATTTAATATTCTGCATTATTATGGTCACTAATCATCCTTTGTATAAAAATTCAAAATTAAGAGAAGGGATTCCACCATCTTAAAACCGTTTCAGGTCCCACTGACTTCCATAGTATTTTTTGTCTATACTATGGAAGTCAATGGGACTCAAACCTGTTTGGTTACCAACATTCTTCAGAATATCTTCTTTTGTGTTCTGCAGAGGAAATAAAGTCATACAGGCTTGTTACAACATGAAATGAGTAAATGGTAACAGAATTTTTATTTCAGGTTGGACTATCCCTTTAACTGTGCAAATATTTAAAATGTGAATGTATTTTAAAGGTAAAATAAACTAAAAATACATAGTTGAGTGTGCAAATAACTTGGTAGAGGTGATGGGATATAAAGAGGATCTTTAATGAAACCAACAGATGGACAGAAAAGATGCTGGTAGAAAGTGACAGATGGAGGTGAAGTTGAAACCTTAGTACCATTACAGATTACAACATAGATACATACCACGAACATACTATACAGCAGCCTGAAAAAGCCCATTGTTTCAGTGTCTCAGTCTGTAAATTAGAAATGTGGCAACTGTCAATCTTCGACAATAAATTAGCTGTTCATGACTCTGTGCTGAAAAACATCTGGGTGCTTATAAGGATGCCAAACTCTTATCACACACACAGTGTATCTGAATTAAGGAGGCGTGCTATCACTTCCACACATTTATTTTGCCTGAAATCTCAGCACAGACTCCAGAGGACTGTAATGCATTCTGGGTAATGGTATCGCTGGCTCTGCGGGGCCTAAACTCAACTCTCACGGGTCATTTGTGTCTGGACCACTATTCCATTTCACCCTCTTTTCCAGGCAGTCGGTGTATTCCAGCCTTAGACACTAAAATTACTAGTGATGCTCAATTAAAGGGATAGTCATTAGTTACTCACCCTCATGTCGTTCCAAACTGTAAATAGCCTATCGTTGTTTTCAGAGAAAGTATCACAAAAATGGCTTCCCTACAACAAATGTAGATAGTGTTAAGCTTCAAACAGGACAAAAATCCAATAGTTTCCAAAAAGTTTCATAATTTGAATTGCGTTTCATAATTAAATTGAATTCGTGTTGTGGATATAGACTGAAAAAATATACAATTGACTGCACTCTCAAAAAATAAATAATTAAATTGAAACTAATATACAGCAGATAAAATATTTTGGAACTGAACATATCTATAAACATTTATCTATAACCATATTATAGATTTTTCCATCCCTTGAAATTACATTTTAATTTCTCGATAAAAAATATTAATCATCATTTATCTGTTTAAAGTTCTCTTTAAAAGTGAACATGTGACAAGTGAACATTTTAAGGCACAAATATTTTATAGTTGTAAAATATTAAATTTTCATATCATTTAATTATATAATTAATAATTAAAATATTAATATGATGTAATTAAAAACAGGGGGGAAAAAAAAGGAAAAATCAGCAGTTCACTTTAAAAGTCCTGCTGTGACAAGTGAACATTTTAAAGTCCAAAAATGTAATTGTTTTATTTAAACTATTACATTAAATGGAATTTATTTCATTATATAATTAATAATTAAATTATTAATATGACATAAAAATACAATAGAATTATTCAAAAATTTGAAATAAATAAATAAAATTTTACTTTTTATATAGAGTATTGAAGGACAAAGATAGGCCTACCTGTACTGAACTCTCAAGGGTTGTGGACCAAAACCCAAAAGAGGTTAAAGGATGATGCCTCAAATCTTCAACATATTGCAAACAAACACTACTTACTCACTCCATTAAAAACATCTGTTACACAACAGTATTACAGGAACAGAATTGGCTCATACACTTTTGTGTTAAGCCAATAATGCTATTTGCGTAATCGCTCTGTGTTCAATGATACCACAACAGCTGGACAAACACTGTAGTGAACAATGAGTCAGTTTAATTCTAGGCACTTTCATATTTTTCACATTTGTTACAAAAATATTTCAAAACTGACAATGGCAAATAAAAGGCATTGCGATAATGATTGCATATTTCAATTCTCAGACTTAAAGGGAAGCATTATAGTAAAAAAAAACAACATTTCTGGAACGTTTAAAAACAAAAAATTAAATAATTTAAATTTCCTTGGCAATTTTAAATGCTACTTTGTAACATTAAATGGTGCTTTAAAACACAGTTTTCAAAACTGCAATACATTCATTTGGGCCAACAAACACAAAGGGATTGGGAATCCAAAACCTTTTACGTTTCATTTAAATCTAGTGCACAAAAGACTATTGTGACCATTCACATTCACATCTAAACCTCTTTGAGCAGAAGAACAGACTCCATCAGAGCTGGAAAAACACACACCTACTTACGCCGAACGGTGAGCGAGAATTTCTGCTGTCGAACTACAAATAGGCATTTGGAGAAATGCAGAATCTTTCCGCCACTAACCACTGAAGCACCTACTTTTCCTTTTTAACCCAAGATCCCTTTCATATACACCAATTAAAATACTATTACCACCAAGTGACCGACCTTTGGAGCTTGTTAGAAAAGGTTCTGTGAAACTACTGCCTTTACGCAGCATTAATTGCACTGAATTACAAGCCGACGTACCTGTCCTGCACCGCTAGGACAAAATGAGAGACAGAGGTTAACAGCATAACCATACGCAATGATTAGCTTTGATTTCTGGTTTAAGCATGTACAGAATGTAAGTAATGACTTTACTTCGAATTTGCACTGGATCCACAAGTGCACTGACAAAATGCTATTAAATATAAAAACTTTGTGTATCAATATAAACAGAGTGTATTGTATGCCATAAACCTGCAATGAACAAAACAATACCACAGATATGTGACCCGATGCTGAGAAGGACACATAACTCAAAACGAGAGTGAAGGAGTCCAGTGCAGCCCCATATTCTCATGAGATGCAGTTTAGTAGGAGCTAAAGTAAAAATGGAAATATTTTTCTAAAAGCAGCCCTTAGTTACTAAACCTGTGAGATTATTCAAAGGTGTTCCATTAAATCCAAATTATAATAAAAAGGGACTTTACAAATACAAGTATTTAAAGGGCCAGTTTCACCCACCAGCAAGTAATTTTAGATATGATACCCGCCATAATTTTTGTATATTTTTATATGCAACACATCAGAAAATTGGATTAATCATATTAATGATTTTACTCATGATGATATTAATGCAAATATAAAATCCCTGATTAATGCTACGTAATCATTTTCCAGTTAATGTTACACAACATTAAAATGTAGTGACACAAACATCATATTGTGTTTATAAAAAACCCCAAAACTATGTTAGAATACAACCTGTAGAAATCAATATTAGCGTCATTCAACCCTCAACCTTTCAATGACTAAAGAATAAAATCAAACAGGTAAATAATTCCTGAAAGGTCGCGTTTATCATTAGGGTTTTCGGCTGAGATAATAAACCGTGAGTATAAAAGAAACTAGAATAAATGATCTCGAATAGCATAAACATTTAGCTTCTTAGTACAAAAGTATATATCAGTGAAAGTGACTGTGTAAGTGCGCTATCGAGTAAAATCGTCCAGAAAGGTGCACAGCGAGGTGTGGAGTGGTCAAGAAAGCTCGTTACTCCTGATGAAGGTGGGAAGTGCTTTGGCGAGGTGTTCGCGGTAAACCGGCACTAAAGATGCCGATGATGCCCAGGTTGAGCAGGACACCCAGTGTGACAACGCCCATGGTGCCCAGAAACGAAGGTAAAGAGGAGTGCAACGTCAGCCAATCTTTGCGAGACACCATGTCTGTTAACACTGCCTCCATCTGGAAATGGGTGCCCACCACCGCACATATGTGAAAGAGCTGGTGACTGTGACCTTGGAGGAGAGCGAGTGGAAAAACTGGTCAAAAGAGCCACGTGACACCGGTGTGAACCATTGAAAACTAAAGAAAGATGACCGTAAAATCAATAAAATGAGGTACCGATGTAGTCGAAGCGTCCAGGAGCCAGTCTCTCGGGGAGGTGAGACGCAAACAGGAAGCATGTGAGGAACGCAAAGAGCAGATGGTAAGAGTGGCCGGCCAGAGCTTCACTGGGACTACAGCTCCCCCAACAGCACGACAGCAGCTACAGACACACATGTGGAAAGAGTTTAGGCATGAAGAGTGCATTCATATCTGCAAATGCACAATAAACACTTGGCTAATTTGCATGTGCAGTGAAGTGTGACTGTACTTACACGGTAGAACAGTGGGAAGCTATCAAAGACGAAGGGGATGACAAACGCGGCCGTTCGCAAGATTTTACTTTTTTGTGGGAACTGCAACTCTACGAACCTGTTAAAAGACAGAGGAACATGCACTCTCACTTAAAATATATTTGTTATAGATATTCTTTTTAGTTAAAATATACATTAAAATATTTTTAAATAAATAATAGAAAATAATATTAATAATAAAATCATAAAATGTTAAAAAAAGAATATTTATAGATATGTTCAAAATAACATCTTACCATACTGCAAACTAGTAAAACACAGGAAAATGCTACCTCATTTCAGATATATATATATATATATATATATATATATATATATATATATATATATATATATAAAATTGATAATATGTTTCAAGTTAAAAATAAAAATATATGAATATAATATAATGTAATGTAATATAATATAATACATGCGAATCTGTGAATTATATTTACCCAATTATATATTTTATTTTATAAGAAAAAATATATTAAATAAATATAAATGATTGTATTATATTAATATTGATATAAAATATTAACGTCATGGAAACATTAAACAATCATATTTACACAGCTATTATTTTATGAAGAAAATGTAAACAGTGCCGAGCCATTCAAAAGTTTCAACCACAGTGGTTGTTAGGGTGCTTTTATGTGGTCACTTATTGGTGCAAGTCAAAAGAGCCCAACCCCACATCTATATGATATTCTGACTTTAGATATTTAACAAAATATCATACAAAAGTGGCAACTGTGATCAAGTGATGCTTGACACTTCTTGCAATGACACTGAACCAACTGTTTTTATTGGATTTATGGATATGTTCATTTTACCACATTAGAAAATTGGTTACAAAAGACAGGAAAATGCATAAATGCTCATTTAAAATTTAAAAGTTTATATTCATAGTTAAATGCTTTTTAGTTTTAAATAACAAAAGTAAGTTATTAAAACAAACATATTTTAAATAAATATAAATATTATAATTAGATTAATATGAATTTTATTATATTAGTATTCATATAAAATACTAAATAATAAAAATATTAAATAATAATATTTACACTGTTTTTTACTTTATGAACAAAATGTGAGTGGTGCTTGATCATGCAAAAATAAATAGTTTAAATAAATATAAATATTATAATAATATAAATATAATTATTAAATTAATCATATTCATATAAAAATATTTATATAAATATTTAAACAGAAATGTTTAGATTTTTAATTTTTTTACTTTATGAAGAAAATCTAAGTGGTGCTTGATCATGCAAATGTTTCCAGCATAAATGCTAGTGCATTGTGAGCAGCTTCCATGGTGTTTTTAAGTGGTTGCTAGGTTATTGTAGATGGCTGCTAGGTGGTTGGATAATGGTCCAAGTCCAAGGACCCCAAGCCCACATCTCTATAATATTCTGAGTAAATATGGCTCCCTTCAATGTATATCCATGAGATATTGTTTTGCCCATTTCTAGATCTGATTGTTTAGAGTAAGTAAATCGCACACCTTTTCTAAACAACCTGCATGATTTGAGGCATCAGAGCGAGACAAGTTAGGTGCCAAAGTTTATTAATATACATCCGCAATAGTTCTGCCTGCTTAAGCGAAACTAAACAATTCACAGAATTCAACAACCAGTTAAGCACTTTTGTAAATAATTTATTTATTAAAATGACTGAAACCTTTTGTGCAACCAGGAATAAGGTCAAAGCAAACAAAGGTCTGTGTGTGAGAAGGACTCAAGTTATATAATGAACTCTGAGTCTGGCTTTGAAATGACATCTGTATTAGCTCCTGTAATCTTAGTAAATGAGTCTTAATTACCCTCTGAATCCACTCTCACCTGGAGTAGCAGGACATGCTGGTACAAAAGAGCGAGTTGCCGACAGCGATGGTCACGAAATGCTGATGAAGCCAACTGTTTACCCAGCAGTCGGGCATCGCGTAAGAGCCGTATGTGATGGCGCAGCCTGGAAAAGAGTACGGCATTTTTAAAACATCGAAGATTAATGCATGCTTTCATTTGGATATGATTTTTGAGTTTTATGCTATATGACGAGTGCTTTCAATGAAGAACTAATTGCAGAATTTAAGAATCTAAGTTTGCCAGCTTAGTGCCATCAAATCTTCGCAGGATTTCAGAGAGTTTTGTCTGAGGGTGAAATCAGGTAAAATGGGCCATTTTTTCATAAAATCTTCTAGAGCAGCATTAAAATGTCTAGGCACATTTTACAGACTGCTCTTTGTGCGTTAAATCAGGTCTCTTTTATCATTTATGTTGAAAATGTCACAAAAAAATGTCCAAACTGCAGAGAGAAGGCTTTCATTTGGATATGATTCTGAGTTTTATGTTTTAGAAACTGCATAAAGCACATTCCTGGAATATAGTATAAGTAAAGGTTTGTTAACAGATTGAGATCTAAACAAAGAAACTGTAAATATTACATTTCCAAATTCCAATGGCCCCAAAAGGTATCTGGAGATAAAAAAAAAGTGTCTAAATGTTGTAAATATTGTTATTTAATAAAATATCAAACAAAACTGGCATGATCCCCCACCCCCACCCCACCCACCAAAACAAAGTTTACACAAAACTGAAATGCAAATGAACCATTATTTCCAAGAAAGAACTGTGATCTGACTTCTGACTTCTTTCTGACTGACTTTTGATACTGTAAATCTAAATCAAAATTAAATTGAAAACTGAAAATCTAAAAATAAAAGCTGATTCAAGATATTAATAGATACTATAATAGTATATAAAAAATAATGTTATTTATTTAAAAGGGACAATAAACCCAAATAAATAAAATAGTCATTCCAGTGTTAAGTATTATTTATATACTATTATAGTATATATTAATATCTTGAATTAGCTTTTATTTTTATATACTTATTTTTAATTTTAATTTTTAATGTGCTTTTGTCATTTTCATTAGTTTTTTAATTATTTCTATTTAGCTTTAGTTTTAATAATTTTAGTGCTTAAGCTTAAACATAGTTCAGTTAGTTGCCAACGTTTCTATTTTTTTTTTCTTTTTTAAGTTTATATATATTATTTTCTCATTAATTTAGTAAAGGTAGTACCACTACACTACCTACATACAAACTAAAACCAAAAAGTCGTGTTTACAAAGTATGTGACTGAAATGTGCTTTTTATGAAGAACTAATTAAATTTGTTAAGTTTACGAGGTTAGTGGCATCAAATCTTTGTAAGTAGTATAAATATTTGATATATATATATATCAATTATATACATATACTGTATATATTTGTATACTCTAAAGTTTTGTTTGAGGCACTTAGTAAGACGAATTTAGGTAAAATGGGACACTTTTTCATCTACAGCAGCATTAAAATGTCTATGTATATTTTATACATTGCTCTTTGTGTGTTAAATCAGGTCTCATCATTTATGTTGAGAAAATGTCACAAAAAATGCAATATTGCATACTGTGTCATTTTACATACAGTTTTAAGAGAAATAGTAGGTAGTATATAGCATATACTGCACAAAAATAACATTTTTGGGGGTTACTGTATAAAATACCATGTTATATTGAATTTCTTCTTTTGTAATGCTTGGCTATTGTGCCATATCCAAACACATGCTCACATTCACTTCTGTGCCTTTTCTCAAAGGCAGTAAGAGAGGGCTTTCTTTACCACAACTGGAAAACATGACCGGAGATGGATTCCACATATGAAAGAATAATATTTTTTTTAGACTACGGGAATTTACAACAAAAACTCACTGCTCTGCACACAGGATATTGAACAGATGACCATACCATCATTCAGCACAGAGACTGAAGTCAAATGAATGGAAATACTGCAGAAATAGCATTACTTTTCAAATATAATTTTAAATCAATTTCCACTTAAAAGAATAATCATTCTTTTATCAAGGAAATGAGTCTTTAATGTTTGAAAAGGTGCATTAAATCACGCACTCAATGTAATGTAAAGTGTTCCGCTCATATTTAAATTGCGCTTATATTTCACACTAGCTCTTCATAAGTGACTCGAACAATACGTGCAGTTCTTCAGCCTTCACTCTTTATCAATGCAGACTTTAAAGGTTTTCTCTGGAGCCAGAGCGTTTGCTTTCTTTCCTTTGAAGTCGTACAATAAAATGCCAGCAGTGTGTTAGACGGCTCATTTCCTCCGAAGCTCATGCTTTCCATAACCTCACATCAACCCGTCCAAGATGCATTCATTTCTACGGCTGGCCATCATGAAATTCTCCGACATCTCATCAGATTTACATCAGAATTGTGTTTCTTATTCGCGGTCTAGCTCAGGTTTTTATATTCTGTCAAGTACTGTGGGTGACAAGCAGCCACTCTGGCACTTTTATCTCACAATGTTGTATTCATTTACATTTACGCATTTGCATTTCACGTTTTATCCAAAGCAACTTAGAGTGCATTCAAGATATACTGTAGCCTACATTTTATCAGTTCATGGCTTAAATTCTATAGAAATCAAACCCATGACCTTGGTGTTGCTAGCACTATGCTGTATTGTTTGAGGTACAGGAATGCAGTGTAATTATTGTTAACTAAAACTATTGAAAATCATTTTTGGTAAGTAAAATAAAATAAAATGAATATTAGATGAAAACCTTAAAACACTTGAAAAAGTACATTATTAAATGTTGCTTTGGCAACTAATTGAAATATGTTTAAGTCGAAGCACCAAAATAACTAAAAATAAAACTGAAATAAAAAAAACAAACTAAATAGAAATATTAAAAGAGAATATAAATTACAAAAGCACACTGTGCAATTACTTAGACTAAAATTAAAATGAAAACAAAAAATATTTAAATGAAATCCAAGTCAAAGCATTAATGAATACTTAATAGTATATAAAATATTTGTTTTTATTTCTAAGGGACAATAAACCTTAACACATAAAATGGAAATTAATGCAGCATTATTTAAGAATTATTCGTATACTATTACAGTATTTATTAATATCTTGAATTGGCTTTTATTTAATATTTTTCATTTTAATTTGAGTTTAACTTTTAGTACTTTTGCAAATATTTTTATTTTAGTTTAGGTTTTAATCATTTTTGTGCCTCAACTTCAACATATTTCAGTCAATTGACAAGGCAACATTTCTAATTTTCTTTTTTAAGTTCAGGTTTTTCATCTAATATTTGGTTGAAATCATGCTTTGATGAAGAACTAATTCACGAATTTGATAAGTTTGCCAGGTTAGTGTCATCAAATCTTTCTAAGTAGTAGTTGAAAAAAATACAAAATATTTTTGTATATTTCGAAAGCTCTGTTTGAGGCACTTAGTAGTGTAAAATCAGGTAAAATGGGTCACTTTTTCATAAAATCATCTAAAGCAGCATTAAAAAGTTTTTTTTTTTGTGTGTGTGTGTTAAATCAGGTCTCTTTTATAGAAGACCTATAGTAGGAGCCTTTACATGTCAGTCTACTGCTCTCTTCATAAGTAGGCTATTCTTGACTAAAATAAACTGCATTGTGAACCATAGGTGAGGTTTTTAGTCAAAACTCTCACTATGCATGACTAAATCTGCACGCCACTGATGTTTAAATAGAAAACATTTGATAAGAATGGCCACTGTGTCAGTGTAATGATGATAATGTGCTTATCTACCGGCCAGTTGAGTTCACAGTGAAGTGTCACTCCAAACAAACAGGACAGAACCGCAGCGTACCGAGACTGTACAGGCTGAGCGCGCCGTAGTCGAAGAAGTAGCAGATGTGACGAGCCTCGGCCGACATGGTGCTGAAGATGTGAGCGCAGCTGGAGGTGAAGGGGTACAGGCAGATCAGAAGCATGTAGACGAGCAGCGGCCAGGTGTAGCTCTCCGTCAAGAAGTCCAGAGTGGAGCACAGCACGCTGAACCGCCACAGGAAGTACCTAGAACAACAGGAACTTAAAGCACGACTCTAAATATGGCACATCCAATCAGAGCTCACTACCATTCAAAGAAATGAATAGTTTTATTTAGCAAGGATGCATTAAATTGATCAAGTGTCGTAAAGCTTTTTATAATGTTACAAAAGATTTCTATTTTAAATAAATGCTGTTTTTTCTATTTATCATAGAAACCTGAAAAAAAAATTATACAAAAATATTAAAAGCAGATGAACTGTTTTCAACATCATTAATGATAATAATAAATGTTTCTTGAGCAGCAAATCAGCATATTAGAAGAATTTCTGAAGGATCATGTGACACTGAAGACTGGAGTAATGCTGCTGAAAATTTAGCTTTGCATCACAGGAATAAATTATATTTTAATATAATTTTAAAATAATATTTCAGAGTATTACTGTTTTTAATGCATTTTTGATGAAATGAATTCAGCCTTGGTGAGCATAAAAGACTTCTTTCAAAAATATATATATAAAAATGTAATAGTTTTTATTTATTTATTTATTATACATTTTAAGTGTATTATACAGTTTTATATAATATATTCTATATATTCATGTGTTTTAAATATAACTTTTACATGCATTTTTATATTATATCTAGAATTTTTGTATTATATTATATAAATGGATGAATAGTTTTTTTTATTTGAACTCAAACGTTTCATCATGTGAAGTTGTTTCTGCACTGATGTCACATTTATCACACATTATGAATAATAATCTTCTGGTTTCTATTCAACAAATCAATAAATAAGTAAATAATCAAAGCAGTACCATTACTGATTAATGAAGTACCATTAATTTGCAAAATATTTGATAAAGCTGATTATTATCACAAGGATTTTCAATAGATAAAGCATTTTTGTTAATAACAATAATGTGATATACACCAAAACATGATTTAGGTCATACTACCCTGCGCTGACCTAACACAAATAATACTTTTCAAGTAATGTGTTTAGTGTTTGTAAAATCGGATATTGCATAAAAGTGTCTGCTCATAAGCTCGATCCTGATTGCATAATGAAGCAGCTCAACCAAAGCTTCGAAGCTGACAACCTACTAGTTCTGGCACTAAAAAGGAATCACATGTTTAACTGGATGCTTTACCAGGTCGGCAGGAAGTGGGTCCAGATATTGACCGTCTCGTTGGTCATTTGAAAACTGCTGAGAATGCAGTCCAGGGCTGAGCTCCTGGGGTGACGGTACCCAGACATGATGCCGTCCTCTCGAAAAACCTGCAAAGATGCACACAAACTTCTAAAATACATGCAATCATAGCATATCATAGTCATAGCAACATATGTTTTTCCATTAATTTAACTTATTAAAATAATTTAACCAATTTCAACTTCATTTTTTAAGTTATACAAGAATCAGTTTGATTTTTTAAGTCAGTTTATCTTTATTTAGGTTGAAATGACTTTTGAAATGGCCAATTTGATTATACTTTACAGTGTAAAGAATCACAAGGCAAGATATAGTCTAAAAATATCTGTCATTACCTCACCTTCATGTCATACTAATCCAAATACATGCTACATTTTGACAATGCAACATAATAAAGAATTCATATGCACAAAAAATTTTGATAAACAACATTCGACTTGAATTAGACTTTAAATTAATTCCTTGAAGCAATTTCAATTACTCACAGAAATCAATCATACTAATTTATTTTGCTTCCATTTAAATACTCTAGTAATTATGAAACAAATCCAATGATATTGCTCTTAATACTCAATTAAAAAGCACAAAATAGTATAATAAAATATAGTTTTAATGAAATCAGTATTCTGTCACAGTCAGTGTTGTTTTAATATTCTATAAATATTACTATGGTATTTATTACTACTAAAACATTATTTTAAACATCATTTTTTTTGTGTGTGTCATATGGCATTAAAACAACATTAACAAAGAACATGCATTTTTAAGTGAGCTATTGCTTTAATATTCTGAATGCAAGTCATTCATCTGATGTAATCTTACTGAAACTGTGTTGGAATTTCTTTAAGAAATATTTAAGCAGAACTGAAATCTGTGGCTTGGATGCGTGGCCCCGCTTACTTGGCCTGTAACTTTTAAGTACATGCAGGATTTCCCAGGGATTTCCCTTAAAGGGGAACTGAACTGCAACAATAAACTGTTTCAAACACTCTCTTTGTACGTCAAACAGATACTCCCTTCCTCACCTTTGGCACCTGGTGGATGTCAAAGAGCTGCGGAAGCCTGACACTCAGCATGTCTGCGGGCAGGCACAACACTCCCCTCCCTCTCTGACAGGCCTGCTTGAGTCTCTCTTTGCCTCCTCGACACAGGACACACCACAGCGGACACTCCAGACCCCGGGACGGGGCCCCTTCCCCAGCCTCCCACCTCACACACTGAGCCCAGCCCCAACCATGACCCTCTCCAGCCCCCCTCCACGCAGGAAACACTGCAGAGAGACACACAGACAGACAGACACAATGAAGATTTGACCCAGATGCAGTGAAAAGAAAGCTGGATTACTGCTGAAAACCAACTTAGGACCAAGTTTTGAATAAGTGGTTTTTGCTTCAAGACCCAGATTTTACATTGGTGACTTGGAACACAGTACTAAAAAAAATGTCTTGAAATGTATTAATATTACTATAAACTCCACAGGCTCAACAATATGGAAAACATAACACAGGAAGAATATAGTAAAACAGAATATTTGTTTATTAGACAGTAATACTTTTATTCATCAAGAATCCATTCAGTTAATCAAAAGTGACAATAAAGACATTTACAATGTTAGAAAAGATTTGCTAAATTCTGTATTTTCTATACCTGAAAAAATATCACAAAAATATTCAGAACAACTGTTTTCAACATTGATAATAATCATAAATGTTTCTTGAGCAGCAAATCAGCATACTGGAATGATTTCTGAAGGATCATGTGACACCGAAGACTCGAGTAATGATGCTGAAAATTCAGCTTTGCATCAATGGAATAAATTACATTTTAAAATATATTCAAAAACACTTATTTTGAATTGTAATATTTCACAATTTTACTGTTTTTACTGTATTTTTAATCAAATAATTGTAGCCTTGGTGAGCAGAAGATTATATTATTCTTTCAAAAATAATATAAAATCGTACCTAATGTATTTAACATTTATGTAATTATTTATTTACTTATTTTCTTTCTTTCTTTCTTTCTTATTATTTAAAGTTAAGAGAGTGTGAGCTTTGCGGTATGGAATGCTGTATCTCACAATGCAATGCACTTGACCTTTCATTTCCAGTGAGACAAAAGAACAATATGCAATATACAGCTTCTTGACTGATTTTAAAGACTTTTCTATGTAAAAATTGATTACGAATGAAATATAACTTCACATTCCAGAGATGACAACTAGATAGTGAATTACACACACAATGGTGTGTTCCCATTCAGTTGGTTCACTCTGTACAACATATGACTATAGGATATCGCGCTCTTGCACCAACTGCTAAAGACACCTCCAATCACGTCTGAAAGGCCAATGACGCATGAAGACATGGGCGGGGCTACCTGCCCTCAGCATATAGATGTGGTCGCATGCACCATTCCCTTTGTTCTTCAGCTCTTCACCGCGCTGTTAGAACACCGTCACGCCACATTCACAAGAAAGCCCATGGTGGTGACTCTTGTTGAAGAAGAAAAGGCATGGAAGAGAAGTTTTAGCTCAAGTTTAGCACAGTTAACAAATGGGCTAATAATCCGTCTTTCGGATGAGACGTTAAACCGAGGTCCTGACTCTCTGTGGTCATTAAAAATCCCATGACACTCATCGTAAAGAGTAGGGGTGTAATCCCGGTGTAATTCCCTCTACTGGCCCTTGTCAATCATGGCCTTCCTAAAAAAATCCCCATCTACTTGATTGGCTCTATGACTCTCTCTCCTCTCCACCTGTAGCTGGTGTGTGGTGAGCGCACTGGCGCCGTTGTCCTGTGGCTGCCGTTGCATCATCCAGGTGGATGCTGCACACTGGTGGTGGTTGAGGAGAGACCCCCCTACATGATTGTAAAGCGCTTTGGGTGTATGGCAATACACAAGAAAGCGCTATATAAATGCCTCATTCATTCATTCATTCATAAACTTTCTCATGAGAAATGTCTGAACATAAGCGAAGCATTACTCACCCCTGTCCTATGGTCTGTGGGTGTTTATGGTCACAAGCACTGTCCGGAGTGTTGGGGAGTTATCCATGTCAGGTTGGCCCTCTCCAACCCCGGTGTGTGTGTGTGTGTGCGCGCTGCCAGCAATTTTATCGTTCCGCACTTACGCGGTGTGTAGCATGTGCTTGGTGGCTCAGTGGCCAAACATGGTCCGCTCCAGTCTTCTGGGGCTTATCCTGATGCGGCTGTTGCCGTTGTTGGCATGGCCATGGAGTATTAGGGCGATTGTGGGGAAGTCGGTGTAGTGTTCACGACAAGGTTCCTCTGGCCGCCCCCCAGAGTCTGAGCAGAACTTTAACTGTCTCGCTAGAGGCGGACAAGGAATGCTCTGATTATATTTTTTCAAGCAGGGCAGATCGCGGCTCTCCCCCCCGCTCACCGAGGCGGTGGATGGAAGGGAAGTGATGAAGGGCCCTTGCACGGGTCTGTATTGGAGAGGGGCAACAAAGTTTCTCAGTGGAGTGGCTTGATCCTCCTCCGATACAGAGAGATCACGGGTTATGTTTGACTCCTGTAGAAACTGTGATGAGAACCTGCCTGACGATATATCCGAATTGTGTAAATACCCTGAAAGATAGTGGGTTCGGTTTTGAGGATGATGTCAATAAAAGAATGTGTGTTCATCATTCAAGGCCTTATGTGTTAATTTGTCAAAACAATCACAATATTATTATGGAATATGGAATTATTTACCTCGTGATCGGGCCATGTGCTGACAGAGGAGGTAAATGCAGTAATATGCAATATCCAGCAATGTTTGCAAATAAAAAGGGGCATGGGAGTTCCCCAGGTGATTTGTCACAACACCAGGATCCTCCCTGTCAACCTGAAGCAGTGGCGCACTGTAACACTGTGGGTTCTTTGCACGATTCCAATGGGGCTATAAGCTGCGCTTTCTTTCGTGCGCCCTCCCATGTTTCGGCGGAGTAATTGCAACAGTGGTGTCTTAGAGGGCTTCCCCAGTGATGAGGGAGGATATCCATACTCTCCTCAGCAAGGTGGCAATTCAGGTGGTGCCACAGGGGAAGATGGAGGGAGAGGGGTTCGCAGCCATTATTTCCTCTTCCTAAAGAAAAGGGGGGTTTTCGACCCTAGCTTAGATTCACGACTGTTGAACAAGCACTTAACGTATTATAAGTTCAAAATGCTTATAATGTGTCACCTGTCATGCCCTCTGGAATGCATCCTCATGGCTTACATCAGTGGGTTTGCCCGATGCATATAATGTTCTGTAAAGCTGCTTTGTAACGATTTGTATCATGAAAGGCGTTATACAAATAAACCTGAATTGAATTGAATATGGCCACCCGGGGCACAGAAATTTTCTGAGGTCTCCGTCGAGGGTGCCTACAATTGTTGGGTCCCTAGCGCCACGCATATCTGCAAGGTGTGCAGAAGTGGTGCGTTGCCATCTGAGCATTTGTTCGCCAATTTTGGCGATCTACTCCTGGCTGCAGACAGCGGGAAACAAGCAGGGTTTCAAACATGTACACTTGTTTTCCATTTATGAGCTCTGATGAATCTCAAAAGGAGCTCGCTGGCCCAGAGTCAGTGGATGTTATATCTGAGTTGGCGGACAGACTCAAAGCACAACAGGGGCAGAGGATTATCACAGCTGTCTGGCTCAATTTCGGCTGAGGAGGCGAGCATGTTTTCCTAGAGAATTGAGACTGCTGGGGCTCATGGCTTCGATAGCAGTAATACCGCTTGGTCTTCTCTTTATGCGTGGGTTCCGGAGCTGGGCGCTGTATACCGCACGACATTTAAAGCAGACATGTTTCGATAGCACCGATGTGCGTTCAGGCACTGATCCCCGGGGAAACCCGAGTCTGTTGTCAGAGGAAATCCCCTGGGCAGGGTTACGTCATTTGTAGTAGTGATGGCAAATGCATCACGACATGGACGAGGAACTCTGTAAGAGAAGAGTGGTCAACAGCGCTGTAAGAGTGTCAAATAAACATTTTGAACTACTTCTCCTGGTGCTGAAACACTTGGCCCAGCAAGGCAAACATGTTAGTCAGGATGGAAAATACGACATGTGGTGTCGTACATAATTGGCAAGGGGGCATTTGTTCTCTTCCCCTGCTACAACTGGCATGGACGCTCTGGATATGGGGCAGACCTGCGGTCACCCATGGAGTGATGTTTGCACCCTAAATAATGGCGCAGATCTAAGATCGGGTTCCATTGATCTTTTTGCATCTGCAGAAAACATGCACTGCCCGCTGTTTTTCTGGATTATGGACAGGAAAGTCCCACTGGGGGTGGATGCCTTGTCACTTGTATAGTCCAGGGCCACGCTGTACTCATTCCCACTGAGGGAACTGATACAACCCACCCTGGACAGGGTGCGGGGGTCCGTCACTGATTTTGGTGGCTCATTGCTGGCACGCGAGCATTATAACATTGCTTTTTAAGGACACTGTGTTGTCTTTTTCTTCCCTATGCAATGGCCTGCTCTCCCAGGCAGGATGCAGACTCTGTACCCTTGGCTGGAACTATGGTTTCTAGGGCCTGCCTGTTGAGAGGGAGAATCTGATAGATCTGTTTGATCTAACAAGAATGCCTGCAGTGGGAAGATTGTTGTGTTGAAGTAGCGCATATTTGAAGCTTGGTGTGGGCAAGGCTCGTTATTGCCGTGTCAGTACTGATTTTCTGAAGGAAGGTTATTCCCATTCCACACTGGAAGTTTATTGGACAGTGGTTTGTCTTGTTATGAGGGCATTGCATTTAGGCTGCTGCGCCACAGCGTGCACCTGCTTGCCTTGCGGTTCCTTAAAGACCAGGTGTTCTTAATTTTTTTAGCGCTGTTCCGTCTCACGCAAGTTCTTGAGCGCGAGTTTTTCGAAGCACACTCCTTTGGTGGAGTGCATAGGAAGACGCGTTCGGCGCGTGTGTATTGTGTAAGTGGATTGGGGTTTTAAGTGCTCAAGTCACCCGCACAAGCGTTGTTGTATGCGCGCTGTCCGCACAGTCACAAAAGTTGGGCTGCACGAGGACCCTCCTGATGACGGCAATCACGTCATATAGGCTAGGTGGTGCGCGGACCATCGTGGAACTTCCACATTCTGCTCTGTCTCGCACGCGTTTCAACGTACGCATTTCTTGTGCAGAGAGACGTGTTCAGCGCATACACACTTTCTAGTTGACTTTGTTTCCAAGCACTCAAGTCACTTACATGTGTGCTGTGGTACACGCACTGTCAGCGCAGATGCAAGAATTGTTCTGCACACAGACAGTGTGCGTGGACGTCCGCGGACGCCCTCCTATTGACAAGGTTTATGTCTTAAAAGGCGTCTGTCGGATGCGTGTACACAGCAGATGTTTTCCAGATCAAGCAATCTTTAACAGACATCTTGCGGATGTACGTGTGCTATCTGGGTATACACCAGACAGGAGTGCACTTTCGTTCGAGCTGCCTGCCCTGTCAAATCTCTGACTCAGAGGGAGACAGGAGATTTCAGGCTCTTGTATGAGCTGTACGCAGGTACATTGAGCAGATGCAGCTTTTCGAGATATTTGCCAACTCAGCCCATGTGAAGGTGCTGCTTGAAGGCCTATGGCGTCTTTCGCATTGGATTGTAGAAAGCTAGGTTTATCATGTAAGAAATGCCTGTTATGACTAATGCCTGCTAGGGTGCTTGGGCGCTCTACGAGGTATGGTTTAAGATGTTCGTGTGACTGCCAGTTGGGCATCACTGCACAAGTCTGTTCATTTTTTGATCTAGACGTCACTGCGGCAACGGTAGCTATGTTTACCTCAAGGGTTGCAAGGCAGGGGCTGTCGCTCCCGTGAAACACATGGGGTATGTGGCGGTGCTGGTCCCTTAAGTTTAGCTCGGCAACTTTGCGGGGGGTGTATATATGTCCCATAGTCATGTGTTGTACCGAGTGAACCGACTGAATGGGAACGTTGAGTTATGCACATAACTACTGTTCCCAGAAGGAGGGAAACGAGGTACAACACCTCAGGGCCCCGCACAGTCGGAGGCTCGGTCAAGAGCTGGACTGAACAAAGGGAATGGCGCATGCAGTGCATTTATATGCTGTGGGCAGGTAGCCCCGCCCACGTTGTCATGCGTCATTGGCCTTTCAGGCGTGATTGGAGGTGTCTTCAGCAGATGGCGCAAGAGCGCGATATCCCATAGTAATGTGTTGTACCTCGTTTCCCTCCTTCTGGGAACAGTAGTTATATGCATAACTCAACGACACCTCATCTCAATTAACTTGTGCATCTCAATTAACTTCGGGAAGGACTTCCGGTTCCTGTCTGCTGTGCTGCTGAGAGGTTTGCGATTGTAGCTCCATGTAGCTTCGCTTTTCTGTTGAATCTCTATCTTACTTTCACTCTCTGTTGTTTAAAGTGATAAAATATAACTTAATTCCCACCATATTTCTGATATTATCCATCAAACTAATTTAACTAATTTGATCGTTCGCTTTTAATCTAAAACCACGAGTGCAGCGCGCATGCAGTGTGTTAGCATTCGTTAGCTGTTTAGCTTGTCATTCGCGGTTCCATTTGGGATTTTATTCACGCCTATTATTGTTTTCTTTTTTCTCGCTACGTTTCTTTTCTCTCTCACTCCGTTTTTCACGATTTCACGAGTAAGTGAATCATTCATCAATCACGGTGAGTAATGGTTTCTTCTCCTGCTATTGTTGTTTGTACCACTTGCCACATGTATAGTTTATCTCTCTCTGTCGGCGACGAGGGATTCACATGTGATAAATGCAGGGAAATAGTTAGGCTGACAGAGAAGATTTTAGAATTAGAGACACGCATCCAAACTTTAGTTGAGGAAAGTAAGAATGTGAGGGCTGTAGATACTGCTTTGGATGCGACTAGCTCAGGGAGTCCTGCACATTGTTCGGTTCTGGTTAAAGAGCCCCCACAGCAGGGCAACTGGGTAACTGTGAGGCGGCATAGTCGCGGGTCAAAACACCGCTCTTCCGTTCTGATCAAAACATCAAACAGGTTCTCCCCACTCAGTGACGCACCCACTGAGAAACCTAATGAAAGTGTTCTAGTTATTGGCGATTCTATTGTACGGAATGTGAAAATAGAGACACCAGCCACCATAGTCCAATATTTACCGGGAGCCAGAGTGCCTGACATCTTGGCAAATTTAAAAGTGCTGGCTAATGCTAAACGTAAATTCAGTAAGATTGTTATTCACGTCGGCGCTAGTGATGTTCGACTTCGCCAGTCGGAGATCACTAAAAATAATGTTAAAGAGGTGAACTTGCAAATACGATGTCAGATACTGTAATATGCTCTGGTACCCTCCCTGCTTACCGGGGTGATGAGATTCAGAGCAGACTGTCGTCACTCAATGGCTGGATGTCTAAGTGGTGCCCGCAGAATAACATAGGTTTTATAGACAATTGGACGAGTTTTTGGGGCAGACCTGACCTGTTGAAAAGAGATGGTCTTCATCCCTCCTGGGGTGGTGCCGCTCTTCTCTCTAGAAATATGGCACATAGTCTTAGAGTTCATACTTGACTAACTGGGGCCCAGGTCAGGAAGCAGACAGACTGGCTAAACCGACCGTCTGCTAGTCGCCTCACGTCACAGAAGTCAGTTAATTCTCAGCACATAGAGACTCTTTCACATAGATATCACACTATAGAGACTGTGTCTGTTCCCCGAACTAGAAAATGCAAAAAACGTCCAAACCAATTTAAGAGTAACAATTTAATTGATGTTCAACAAATAAAAAATGTATATAATACAGAGAAACAAATGATAAAGCTTGGCTTGGAATATCAGGTCCCTTTCTACGAAAGCGCTTTTTGTAAATGATATGATCATTGATCATAACCTAGATATGCTCTGTTTGACAGAAACCTGATGAATACATTAATTTGAACGAGTCTACCCCCCAAGATTACTGTTATAAAAATGAGCCGCATCCAAAAGGCAAAGGGGGAGGTGTTGCTACAATTTATAGCAATATTCTCAGTATTTCTCAGAGGGCAGACTTTAAGTATAACTCCTTTGAAGTAATGGTGCTTCAAATAACATTATCTAGAGAAACAAGTGTTAATGATAAATCCCCTGTGATGTTTGTACTGGCTACTGTATACAGGCCACCAGGGCACCATACAGATTTTATTAAAGAATTTGCTGATTTTCTATCAGAGTTAGTGCTGGCTGCAGATAAAGTCTTAATTGTTGGTGATTTTAATATCCACGTTGATAATGAAAAAGATGTATTAGGATCAGCATTCATAGACATTCTGAACTCTATTGGGGTTAGACATCACGTGTCAGGACCTACTCATTGCCGAAATCATACTCTAGATTTAAAAGAAAAGAAGAAAAGAAAGTCGTGACGTATTGTCAAGTATGGTGACCCATACTCGAATTTGGTGCTCTGCATTTAACCCATCCAAGTGCACACACACAGCAGTGAATAGTGAACAAACGCACACACACACCGTGAACACACACCCGGAGCAGTGGGCAGCCATTGCTCCAGCGCCCGGGGAGCAATTGGGGGTTCGGTGCCTTGCTCAAGGGCACCTCAGTCATGGTATCAAAGGCAGAGAGAGTGCTGTTCATTCACAATCCCCACCTTCAATTCCTGCCGGTGCGAGAATCGAACCAGCAACCTTCAGGTTACAAGCCCAACTCCCTAACCATTAGGCCACGACTTCCCCTAATTTAATACTGTCACATGGAATTGATGTTAATGCTGCTGAAATTGTGCAGCAAAGTGATGATATCTCAGATCATTATCTAGTCTTGTGTAAACTCCATATAGCTAAAACTGTAAATTCTACTCCTTGTTGTAGCAAGTATGGTAGCAGTGGCGGACTGGCCATCTACCGGGAGTTTCCCCGGTGGGCCGCTGTACAGTGTGGGCCGGCCCATTGCGTAAATGTAAAGAATGAATTAATTACAGTAAATATAGCCTATCCCTCCATCGGCTCAGACGAATGGCCCACGCGGCCCACTTGAGATAAACATTCTACTTAATTTAGTGCGTTCTGGCTCAGTGCAGCCACAGCGGCTCAAAGCGCTCGTCAATGTCAAAATGTTTTAACCAATCAAATTGAATAAGGCGGGATTTACTGTTCACAGAAGCTGAGCTGAGCTGCGGCATTTGAGTGCGAGCTGAGATAAGATGTAAACAGCTAAACATGATGAGACAACTCAGCAATATTTGCCAATGGCTTACAAAAAATGTTTAACGACAGACATTAATTTTCAGGCATGCAAACTACTACGTTTGTATATCGTTATATTTCTTCCGAAATTTCACGAGTCTAAGAAAATGTTTAAAAAAAACTAAAAACAATTCTCAAACTATCTATTATCTATTAAAGATAATTTAATGTAAATGTTTTAACGGTTTAAATGTATTTATTTCTGTGATCACAGCTGAATTTTCAGCAGCATCATTACTCCAGTCTTCAGTGTTACATGGTCCTTCAAAAATCATTCTAATATACTGATTTGCTGCTTAATTATTTTCAATTGTTATTTGTGCTCAGTTATTAATAATGGTTCTTCTTATTATCAATACTGAAAACCGTTTTTGTTTCTTAATATTTTTGTGGAAACTGTGGCACTTTAACCTTTTCAGGATTATTTGTTGAATACAAAGTTAAAGTACAACATTTTTTATATATAAATAATTTGTAATAAGTATATCTTTACTGTCACTTAAATTAATTTAATGAATGAATGAATGAATATCTTCATTGTCATTGTACAAGTACAACGAAATTTAATGCAATCCTTCCACTTTTTAATGCAACCTTGTTAAATAAAAGTATTATTAATATTATTATAATTTTAAATCTTATTCTAGACTGAATGGTGATGTATCACATTTTCCACAAAAAAATATGAAGCAGCACAACTGTTTTCAACAGTGATAATAATCAGAAATGTTTTTTGAGCAAATCAGCATATTAGAATGATTTCTGAAGGATCATGTGACAGTGAAGACTGGAGTAATTATGCTTAAAATTCAGCTTTGATCACAGAAATAAATTATTGTTTACTATATATTTGCATAGAAAACAGCTATTCTAAATTGTAGCTCTATATATTTCACATATTACAGTTTACTGTATTTTTCATCATCATACAATTCTTCATAAAAAAAAAAAAAAAACTCGTCAAGCAATTGAAAGGTACAATAAAAACAGTCCACATTCTGCACTACATTCCGAGTCTTCTAGAGCAGAGCATTTTTATGGACTGATATTATGGTAGGCATTTAACTTTAGTGATATTAAACTGTCCCTGGGCCGCTCTGTACCAAAAAGTCCAGGACCACTTTTTAGCCCCTGTCCGCCCCTGTATAGTAGAACCATCACTTCTACCACAAAAGACTGCTTTGTAAGTAATCTTCCTGATTTATCTAAATTCCTAAGGATATCCAACAGCGCAGAAAAACTTGATGATGTAACAGAAACTATGGACTCTCTCTTTTCTAGCACTTTAGATACAGTTGCTCCTTTACGCTTAAGGAAGATTAAGGAAAATAGTCCAAAACCATGGTATAATGAGCACTCTCGCGCCCCTAAAGAGAGCAGCCCGGAAAATGGAGCGCAGCTGGAGGAAAACAAAACTTAAAGGTATTTTGTATTGCTTGGCGGGAAAGTACCCTATCCTACAGAAAACTGCATTAAAAACTAAAAACTTTCGTCTCTTTTAGAAGAAAACAAACATAACCCCAGGTATTTATTCAGTACAGTGACTAAACTAACAAAAAATAAAGCATCAGCAGGTGTTGACATTTCCCAACAGCACAGCAGTAATGACTTTATGAACTATTTTACTTCCAAGATCAATACTATAAGAGATAAAATTGTAACCATGCAGCTGTCAGCTACAGTATCGCATCAGATAGTGCACTATAGATCCCCTGAGGAACAATTCCACTCATTCTCTAATATAGGAGAGGAATTGTTTAAACTTGTTAAATCATCTAAACCAACAACATGTATGTTAGACCCTATTCCATCTAAACTACTAAAAGAGGTGCTTCCAGAAGTCATAGATCCTCTTTTGGCTATTATTAATTCGGCACTGTCATTAGGATATGTCTCCAAAACCTTCAAATTGGCTGTTATTAACCCTCTCATTAAAAAACCACAACTTGACCCCAAAGATCTAGTTAATTACAGACCGATCTCGAATCTCCCTTTTCTGTCAAAGATACTAGAAAAAGAAGTATCCTCACAATTATATTCCTTATTAGAGAAAAATGGTATCTGTGAGGATTTCCAGTCAGGATTTAGACCGTTTCATAGTACTGAGACTGCTCTTATTAGAGTTACAAATGACCTGCTCTTATCATCTGATCGTGGTTGTATCTCTCTATTAGTGCTACTGGACCTTAGCGCTGTGTTCGACACTATCGACCACAACATTCTTTTGAGACTAGAAAACTTTGTTGGCATTAGCGGAAGTGCATTAGCATGGTTCAAATCGTACTTATCTGACCGCCATCAATTCGTAGCAGTGAATGAAGAGGTATCATATCGATCATAAGTACCTCAGGGCTCAGTACTAGGGCCATTACTTTTCACGTTTTACATGTTACCCTTGGGAAATATCATCAGGAAACACGGTGTTAGCTTTCACTGTTATGCTGATGATACTCAGCTCTATATTTCTTTGCGGCCCGGTGAAACACACCAAATTGAGAAACTAACGGAATGCATAAACTGGATGAAGAGTAATTTCTTACTGCTAAATTCTGAAAAAACAGAGGTGTTAATTATCGGACCTAAAACCCCCACATGTAATAACTTAGAACACTGTCTAACACTTGATGCTGCTCTGTAAATTCTTCGTCATCAGTTAGGAACCTAGGTGTGCTATTTGATAGCAATCTTTCCTTTAACAGCCATGTTTCTAGCATTTGTAAAACTGCATATTTTCATCTTAAAAATCTATCTAAATTGAGACCTATGTTATCAAAGTCAAATGCAGAAATGTTAATTCATGCATTTATGACCTCAAGGTTAGATTATTGCAATGCTTTATTGGGTGGTTGTTCTGCACGCTTAATAAACAAACTCCAGATGGTTCAAAATGCAGCAGTTAGAGTCCTTACTAGAACCAGGAAGTATGACCACATTAGACCAGTTCTGTCAACACTGCACTGGCTCCCTATTAATCATCATATAGATTTTAAAATCTTGTTAATCTTGTTAATTACTTATAAAGCCCTGAATGGTTTAGCTCCTCAGTACTTGAGCGAGCTCTTATCGCTTTATAGTCCGCCACGTCCACTGCGTTCTCAAAACTCTGGCCATTTGATAATACCTAGAATATCAAAATCAACTGCGGGCGGCAGATCCTTTTCCTATTTAGCACCCAAACTCTGGAACAATCTACCTAACACTGTTCGGGAGGCAAACACACTCTGTCAGTTTAAATCTAGATTAAAGACCTATCTCTTTAACCTGGCGTGCACATAACACACTAATGTTAATGCTAATATTCAAATCCGTTAAAGGATTGTTAGGCTGCATTAAGTCAACCAGAACCGGGAACACCCGTTCCCATAACACCCGATGTACTTGTTACATCGTAAGAAGAATGGCATCTACGCTAATATTAGTCTGTTTCTTTCTTATTCTGAGATCACCGTAGCCACCCGATCCAGTCCGTATCCAAATCAGATGGTCACTGCAGTCACCCGGATCCAGGCTGTATCCAGATCAGATGGTGGATTAGCACCTAGATATGACCTCTACAGCCCTGAACATCAGCAGAGATCAGGACACCTAGATGAGCCCCAGAGACAGATCCCCAGTGAAGACCTCATCACCTAGACGGCCATCGGGACAAGACCTCGGGAACCAGACGAGTCCTTTACACAATCTGACTTTGCTGCAGTTGGAATTGAACTGCTGGTTTCATCTGGCCAGAGGAGAACTGGCCCCCCGACTGAGCCTGATTTCTCCCAAGGTTTTTTTTCTCCATTCTGTCACCGATGGGAGTTTTGGTTCCTTGCTGCTGTCGCCTCTGGCTTGCTTAGTTGGGGACACTTCATTTCCAGCGATATTGTCGACTTGATTGCACAGATACTATTTAAACTGAACTGAGCTGGACGATGATATCACTGAATTCAATAATGAAATGCCTTTAACTGAAAATTGAGTGTTTAATCTTGTCATTTTACATTATTTACACACTATTTCCTATTTTGATATTGGAAAGTTGCTTTGACACAATCTGTATTGTTAAAAGCACTATATAAATAAAGGTGGCTTGACTTGACTTGACATACATAATCATTTTAGCAGGTTTTACCATTGCATTCTGTTCCACATCTTTGAAAACAAACATGCTTTTATACTATTTCCATTTTACGTGTTTACAGAGAACATGAATGACTTTTGAGAACTGCCATATGTTTTAAAGCTTTAACACTCAAATCAGTCTCTGATATTTCATCATCGCACACCCCAGTACGGGCGTCCCATTTGACTCTTTCAACCAATGGCAGGGAACATAACTTGGCACGTTGGTGACATTGCATGATACTGTTACATGCAAACATTTTTGCACACAACCACTAAGCAATAAACCCATTCTCTGGGAAGCTGAAGTTCAACTGTTCTGTTTTAAGTACCTGCCTCTCTAAAGGGGTCCGTACACAGGGGCCGATCCTGTGAAACTAGAACAGAATGTGCTTTGTGAGGAGCATAGAGTTGACTGTTACACGCGGAGCTGTATGAAAATGAGCATGCTTTCTCCACATGGACAAACAGCAGTCTAAACAAAGCAGATGGAAATGCTTGACCAATGCTTCCACGTTAGAGCCCTTCCTTCCTTACTGTTTGCAGATACTCTGTGGATATGACTAAAGAGATTAGATATTAAACCCACTCTCTCTTAATATTTTTCAGCTATCTACAATGCAGTATGCCTCAGTATTTATAGGGCTATTTGTTCTGGATGGCTTAAAAGAGTGGTATTTTTTAATTAGTAAACCTTCATTATGACAGGCAGCCAATGTTTTTCATTACATGAACATAAGAATTCATTTGCAAAAACATAAATAAATTGTGATAAACAGCAATTATTGCCTATACCATTCATCAAAATATTTTATAGGACTGAAAAAAGTTTACACAGAGACTATCCATGGACATTTGTGAGTGCTGAATGTTAATTCCTTGAAACAACCTATTTCAATTTAAAATTTCAATTTCAATGTTTCAAACTAATATTTTTTGCTACCGTTTAAATTCACTTGTTATTATGAAACAATCGAATGATACTGTTCTTAATAATTAAAAATAATAATAAAAATAATTAATAATTATAATAAAATCAGCATGTTGTCAATGTCATTTTGATATATTTTAATACTATTATATTTTTTTCATATTTTATCTTACTATTATACTATAGGTTTTAATATTTAAATATTTGGAATATTTGTAAATTATAAATTACCTCTCATTATATTTCATTTAAATTTTTTAGTTTTAGTAATTTTATGTATTAATTTTTTTTTAAATATATTTAGCTTTAATTTATTTTAAATTCATAATTTTTTATTTTAACTTCATTTCAATCAAAAAAATTTGTTTTTAATAATTTTAGTGAATAATACTAACACTGGACTTGTATGCTGTCACTGTATGGAAAAGAGCAGCATGAACATTTGGCTAAATGTTTCCTTTTGCACTCCACGGATAAATGAATGTCATGTGGGTTTGGAGCATCATGCGCGTGATTAAACAATGTCAGTTTTCATTTCTAGATGAACTACTCCTTTAAAGCACATCACAGAAACTGTCTGAGATCCAACTACAACAAATGCATTTACATAAACTAATACAACTGATAAATCCCCTCCGGTCAGATCGTGCAGAGCTGGACATCCATTCATGGAATATGCTGTCATTATTCCATGGGCCAGTGTTGATCTTACGGATTAACGGATTGTGGAATGTCTCCTCCATCAGCTGTTTCTATAGAAGTCAAACATAAACATAATTCATCTGACACTGGATATGAAGTTCTTCCCATAATTCCCTTTGGGAAACGTGTAATTCAGAAACAAGCAGCTCGCATCCCAGTTGCCGCTGCTAAGTTTGAACTGGATGTGTTTTTTGTGTCTTGTTGATAGGTGGAGATGTTTGGATAACAGTCTGACTAACTAAATCCCATGACACATCAATCTGAGACAAAACAAGAGGAGCAGATGAGCTCAGCTGAAGCTGCTGATGTGTGTGTCCACCAACTGAGACCAACGACAGAGTTGTTATTCTCGCAACTCATTTTCTAATGTACTTCGGAACTAAACGGGATATTCAAAGAATAGGACATTTTATCCACCGGGAATTGATTGGATTGTGAAAATCAACATTACATACAAAAATGGAGCCAGATGGTTGGAAGAGGGCTCAGTGAAGTAATTTCCGATAATATGCACCAATATAATGATACAAAAATATTTACCCGCATACACATACCATTTTTAAAATCTTTAGATTAGATTAGTTAGATTTTTGTTTTTGAAAGATGTCTCTCATGCTCACCAAGGCTGCAATTATTTGATCAAAACTACAGTAAAAACAATAATTTTGTGAAATATTATCAGAACTGAAAAGAACTGTTTTCTATTTGAATGGTTTTAAATATAATTTATTCCTGTGATGCAAAGCTGAATTTTCAGCATCATTACTCCAGTCTTCAGTGTCACATGATCCTTCAGAAATCATTCTAATATGCTGATTTACTGCACATCAAAGAAACATCAATGTTGAAAACAATTGTGCTGTAGTGCATGAAAAAAAGTTTTGCACATAATAATTATTGCCAGAAACACCACTCATAACTCATAATCTAATATGGTGTTTTTTCAAGTAAAACTGGACATTCAGAAACAAAGGTGAGACTTACAAAACAAGAAGGTTAAGTGATGTCGGCCGATTATTAAAATAGTTTCAGATGCAGTCTAAGTTATTTTGATTAAATTTTACATTTTTACCACTTGGACAAACACTTTTCCACTTGGAACAACATGCAGTGATTAACTGTTGATACCAGGAATGTGCATTAAAAAGGTAAACAGGAGCCATTTTTATTTCATGTTTGCTCACAAACTACTGCATAATCCAAACCAGAACAAATCAGACCAAGACAGATGCTTAACGACCTTGCTTGTGTGTCTCTTGTTCCACATCTCACCCTTTTCAGTAATTCTGACATTCTTTCTCTGGCTCGTGATTGTGTCACAAGATCTGCCTCAATGGACGTCTTTATCACTGCGTGTTGACAATAGAGCGCCTATATGCGTGCACATTCTGTTCGGCACACATGTATCTGCAGAATGCATACGGACACTATCTCAGGCTCTAAGCATTCCACTGTCATGTTAATACACGATCATGGGATGAAGCTGTCTGGCTACCACCTACACACACAAGACTAACAATTATACAAATGGTTATACTGGGAGAACAGGAATTTGAACAAAACAGTCTGAACAAAACAGTCCAAGCAGTTTAGGTTTTAAACGCCTTTGCATACTTTAAACGGTGATTAAGTTTTTCAAGAAATAGATTTCATAGGAAAACATCTCTGTTAGAACCATCAAAACCTGTTTTGGAAGTTCTGTGTAACATTTTAATTTTGCCTGAGGCTTTTTCCTGGAAAAGAAAGCTTTTAATGATACCAAGCAAACTGCACCTTACATACATTATAAGTGTAGATTTCTGGAGAATTAACAAATGATTAGTGCTGTCTGCTAAAGCATTGCTAAAGAAAATCCCATATAATTATTTACACTAATTGAGGGACCCATGACATATACATTGTAAAAATGTACAGCTGTGGTTGCCAGAACTTCACTGTAAAGCTGTAAAAATACAGTAGCAACAATATAAGTTTTATGGACTGAACTTAAATGTACAGTAAAAAGACATGCATTTCATTAAAGGGACAGTTTACCCAAAAACTCACCCTCAAGTTGTTCCAAACCTGTGTGAATTTCTTTCAGCTGTTGAACACAAAACAAGATATTTCAAAGAATGTTGGTAACCAAACAGTTGACGGTAACCACTGACTTCCACAGTATGGAAAAAAACAAATACTAGGGAAGTCAATGGCTACCGTCAACTCATTGGTGGCCAATATTCTTCAAAATATCTTCTTTTGAGTTTAGCAGAAAAAAAGAAACTCATACAGGTTTGGAACAAGTGGAGGATGAGTAAATGACAGAATTTACATTTCTGGGTGAAATATCCCTTTAACCAATGTAAAATCCATTTTGTACCTTAAACATTAATTAATGGGTAAATAAATACTAATATATAGGAGGAGCACACAGTGTCATATACACAAATAGAAAACACCTTCATGGCTCTAAAAACACACATGACTCTAAAATAATATAATAAACATTAATTTAACACCATAAGATGTAACATAAAACCCAAATCTACATAACTGATAACAATAGGAAGAAACATAATTAAAACCAAAACCAAAAATCCAAAAACTGTACATTAAACAGTATTTTACTGTAAAATTACATGAACTGTCTCGGTAGATCTATTACAGTTTTTCACAATATATAGTAAGGGAATTTTTAACCTTATAAACGTACAACTCATTAACCATTTAACAGGTCTTTAATCTTTAAAATTGCAATAATTTTTATAGAGACTAGTAAGAAAACACCAAGCAACAACTCAGAACACCATAGAAACTGCACAGCAATGTTACGACAAGGACCCAGAACACCTTAACACTGTGGCAACATGTCGGAAACACAAGTATTCTTCTAAAAATACAAATATTTAGTATGCTAATAAAATACAAGTGATGAAAGGAATCGCAATAGTTCCTAATGCAGCAGTAAAGATAATAGATGGTAAAAAAATTAAAACTCAAAACCATGGGTGGAAGAAAATTTGACCCGCATGAATCAAACATATGGTTGAAAGTCACGGGAACGCACACTCAATAGACAATGACGTAAACAATATCACATGCTTTTAGGGCTGTGCAATTAATCAAAAAACAGTTTCGATTTCGTTTTTGGCCACCAACGATTATGAAAATACAATAATCGTGATAGAACGATTATTGCGCCTCATTCCGCCCCCTTTCCACTGGTGCTATTTCGTTCCTCCATAAAAGCCCAATTTCATGTGCAAATCGGTAAAATCATATAACGTGACTTTTGCAAAATGGGACGTGCTTGATTTATAGAAGTATATTAGCTTTATTCCTGTTTTTAAAAGCGTGAAAGAGAACTTGCACTGCTCCTCAGGAATATATATGCGCTCAGAGACGGAACACAACACGGACATGTCATCTTTTAGCTCAAGGTGCGCACTTAAATGGTCAAACACACGCAAAAATGTGTCAAAATGCGTCACTTAGTGATCATTCATGTAAACCTTCGCCGGTCATGTAATAAATGAACGTAAAGAGTTGAAAATGAAAATACACGTGTAACAGTAAATTGGATCCATGCGGCTCTTAAAGCGGCAGTGGGCTATATATTCATCAAACAACAAAAGACAAATTCAAAATTGCACACTGCTCGAGTGAAGGACTTTTGTAGCTTTAATAAGAAACAAATAAAGTTTAATTCTTATAGTGAAGACTGTGCTGTTTTATTTTACATTTGATTATTCATTTCTGTAGTAGGCTGTTAACTGCTTGAGACTTGCATAAAAACAGTTTGTTTCATTTGTATATTTTTATTCTATTGTATTTATCTTTTGACAGTTGACAGTTTAATTATTTTCAGTAATTTTGGGGACTTTTTGTTTGTTTGTTTGTTTGTTTGTTTCTAATAGGCTAGTTAAATAAATCACTCATATAAAGTTTTAGTCATATGGCCCCCTCATAATCGTATTAAATAATCGTGATTACAATATTGAGCAAACTAACCGTGATTATGATTTTTACCAAAATTGAGCAGCCCTACATGCTTTGCACTGCAGCTATATTTCAGACTTTGGAGAGAATGAAAATGAAAAAAAAACTTCTCCCTGGAAAATGCTGACTATGCAGCTCTAGTAGGCTAAATCTTCTTGAATGCACAGGAACAGTGAAAAGAAAAAAAGGGGGACTTTTTCCATAAGTCATAGGGTTCAAAACAAGAAGCAGAAGATATGAAACACATGTAACAGAACTTGAAATCTGTTTTACGAGGCAAACTTTAAATGAAAATAAACTTTTTGGATGCATTTTCTAGATTTTTCCTGAAGCATACAAAGCCTGTGCAAAAGTCACTGCCATAATGTCAAAGTTATGATGCTGACTTTAAGACAAACTAATTATTTTCCACATAACTTCACTTCTTTTGCAATTAGTACAGGAACAATTAGCTAATTATTTAATTTGGCAAACAACATGTTGTCTTTATAATAACATGCTTAAAGGGGCAGACAGTTACCCAAAAATGAAAATTTTGAAAATATTTTGAAGAATGTAGGTAACTAAACAGTTGCTGGTACCCCTTTTTTATACTATGGAAGTCAATGGCTACCTGCAACTATAGAAAAAATCTTCTTTTGTATACAGCAGAGAAAAAAGAATCTCAGATTTGGAACAACATAAGGGTGAGTAAATAATGACAGAATTTTCATTTTTGGGTGTCTATCCCTTTAAGCTTACTATTTCCCAAACAGTATAAATGGATCTGCATACAGTACATGAGAATATATATATGCTCTTATATTTTAGGAGAGGGGTCCCTCACAAGGGATCACCATATTTAGCAGTCCTTGCCATTTAAAAAAAAAAAAAAATGAAATGCATTAAGAACAACGGTCAAAAAGTAATTAATACACAAACTCATTGATCAAACCCTTTTTGTTACAACCAAAAGACAAAAATGCTACAATAATAAAGTTCTAGACTACTTAATAAACCACACACAACTGGTACAAAAGAAGCACATACATGTCACTTTCTTCATATCTTCTGGTGGAAACGTGGAGCTCAGGAGGGCGTCCAGCACAGAAAGAGAGCTATACAGGCTGGTGCTGTCAGTTCTACAGTGCTGAGGGGTTGGAAGAGGCCCTTTATTACTTACAGAAGCCTGTTCACGTGGACTAGCCTACTGCACTGGATAGACTATGTTCCATGTGTGTTCGAGGAAAAGACAGGCAGTTCTGCAAAAGCAACCATGCTCTCCTGCCATATGCATGCTATATTATATATATATATATATATATATATATATATATATATATATATATACATACTCTCACTCATAGGGAGGTGCTCAGTGTCAACTCAACCATTACTTATAACTGTATGATCTGCTCTCCAGAACTTGAACTTGAACATTGAAACTCAACACAACAACATCTAATCCTCCACCCTGATGTCGTTACATGACGCTTCCACTTTTTCTTCACCAGAATGACATATTTGCGACGAGTTTGTGTGAGATTTTAGGTTTTGGTTGTTTACTGCCTCTGCGTTGTAATATAAACTCATGACATGTTCATTGAAAGCATATTTTCATAACATTCCTTCATATAACTTTCGAAGAACTCGTTTGAAAGTTCAGTTCAGCAAATGCATGGAAAGTTTCCATGCATAGCAACAATTCTGACACTGCGGATGAAAATAACAACATAAATCAAGAGAGAATCGAAGGTCCAAACCTTTGAGCTTGATCTGGTCTATGAGATCATTTGCGCGTGCCAGCTGGAGATGTGAGGTCGCCAGTTTGGGATCCGAAGAGTTACAGTTATTGGGGGAAAAGCGCGAAATAACTAGAGTTCCATGGCCGAACTAGGTCCTAAAGTTAGTGTACAGCCCCGAGAAACATTCGGGCTTTGTGTGTCCCTCACATTCCTTGGGAAAGCAACACAAACAGCAGTGGAAATCCCACCCTCCGCGGCGCGGCGCGGCGCGCACGAGCGCTCTCTCATTGGATGGAGACCTGAAAGAAGCCCTGTGTTTAGAATCAGGAGAGCAGCGAGGACAAAGACACGAAACCCGTACAACTGCTTTTCGTGTTCTCGCTCTGTTTCAAAGAACGAAGAGTGCTAGTTAGTTTAAGAAGAAGAAGAAAACAAATGCATAAGACATTCAACTATAGGCGCCTTGCCTATATTTACAATATGGCCTTGAGTGCTTCATATATTGATTGTTTTGCAAATGTTATAATGAAAAATGTAAAAGATACTTTTTCATTCAAATAATATTTTATTTAGTTTATTCAATTATTTTTGACGGACATTTAAGTTTTCACATTTAGTTAGTTTTGTCATTAATATATTAGTAATGGTAATTATAAAGATATCATTTGTCATATTTCCGTTTGGTGTTTTTGAATGAATTAATCGCATTTTTTCCTGAAAACACAGTACTTTATGTATTGAAATAAATAATACATAATACGATAAAGATATAAAATTGATGAAATGAAGGGGAAAATAAAACAATTAGCCTACACAACAATAAATATATATGCAAATATTAAACAAGAAGAAAGTATTCAGTGAACGGATATAAAATAATTTATTGTAGTCCTACAGCCTAATATTTTGTGTTCTTATATGTGACCCTGGACCACAAAACCAGTCATAAGTGTCAATTTTTCGAAATTGAGATTTATACATCATCTGAAAGCTGAATAGATAAGCTTTGCATTGATGTATGGTTTGTTAGGATAGGACAATATTTGGCCAAGATACAACTATTTGAAAATCTGGAATCTGAGGGTGCAAAAAAATCTAAATATTGAGAAAATCACCTTTAAAGTTGTCCAAATGAAGTTCTTAGCAATGCATATTACTAATCAAAATTAAGTTTTGATATATTTACAGTAGGAAATTTACAAAATATCTTCATGGATCTTTACTTAATGTCCTGATGATTTTTGGCATAAAAGAAAAATCAATAATTTTAACCCGTACAATGTATTTTTGGCTATTGCTACAAATATACCCCAGCGACTTAAGACTGGTTTTGTGGTCCAGGGTCACATATATTATTTTAACGTATATTATTAATTTTGGCAAAGTATTCAAACTTTATTGAAATGGTGTCACAAAGATCTTTATATGTTCTTCTGAAAGTCTTTATAGAAAATGATATATAAAACTAAAGTGTTGTTTAGGTACAACAAATAATCCAAAGTAAAATAATAATAATAATAATAATAATAATAATGATGATATTTATCATATTAAAATTATATTTAAGGTGAAAAACAAATTGTTGTTTAAGTACCAGAAATAAACCAAACTATCATTGTTATAATAATAATAATAATAATAATAATAATAATAATAATAATTTGTCTTTCACCTTAAATATAATTTTTAAATACATTATTATTATTATTATTATTATTATTATTATTATTTAATAATAATAATGTATTTAAAAATTATATTTAAGGTGAAAGACAAAGTAATAAAATAAAACAAATACTGTATAGACCGTCTGTACTGATTCTGATGAGTTAAGCTGTATTCCCACAAGTATGTGAAGTATATTGATTGTAAACTCTGATGATTCTGATTATGTTCAGTTTTCAGCTGTGGCATCATCTTCCCATCCTCCATTCCACTGAAGCCCCAGGGTACATTTGGTCATTGGACCGGACTGCAAATAATTCTCCCCTATAAGTGGGGCAGAGCCGGCCATTCTTTGACACTGACGCTGGGGTCTTTGCCAGAGAACTGGCCATAATGCCACAATGAGACCTCGGCAGAGGGCCCAGAGAGACTGGGGCACGAGACAGTGAAAATAGTTGAATGAGGACACAGAGACCTACTTACACCAACTAGATACTGAGAGACAGACCCTGTAAGAAAGAGAAGGACCGGGGTATGGCATACTATTTGTTGATAGAAATCCCCTGATATATGTGTGTGTGTATATATATATATATATATATATATATATATATATATATATATATATATATATATATATATGTATAAATTGTATTATAGCTTTACATTTAAAAGCATTAAAGACACAATTACGTGTTTTTTATAGTAAGAACTAAAAACTAACTTGCCTCTACTGAGTGATAAAGTAGGACTAAATTCAGATTAATTTAATTAGACCTGAAAACTTTTTGTAACCATGCTTATTGTAGCTTTTTATATTTTATTTTTGTTTACATAATTTACATTGTACTTAATGTTTATTGCTAGAAAATAATTGTAATAAATACTAATAATTTCTATATAGTTTTATTTTTGTATCATTGATATACTATTATTGAATTTATTACTGGATTTTGAAGTACATTTTATTTTTATATTTCCTGTTTTCATTTGATTTCAGTTTTAAAGTTTTAGGTATTTTTATTTATTTTTTTAAGTATATCCATACCGTTTTTAAAGTTTTAGTTTTATTTTATGCTTAAACTGAGAAAAGAAAATGAAAAATGTTGGCAAGTTTATTTATTTTTATATTCTATGTAAGTCAATGTTTAATGTCAGTTAATTTTATTTAATGTAATTAATGTTTAATGTAATTTTATTTAATGTAATGTAATTTTTTAAAAATTGGTTTTGGTTGTTGTTAATAATAAACCTGGTGTGTGGTCAGTAAGATGTTTTGAAAATAATTCTTATATTCAGCAAGAATGAATTAAATTGATTAAAAGTGACACTACAATTATTCAACATTAATAATATTATGTCATTAATAAAGTTTCTTTGCCTTAATTCATCTTTGTCATCGCAAGAATAAATTGCATTTTAAAATATAAACACTTCGAGTAGTTGTTTTTTCATTTTAGTATAAGTTTTTTTTGAAGATAATTTTAAAAATAAAATCTTGTGGACTTTCAAACATTTTTCTGAAGGTAAAGCACCTTTCACAAACCATTTGCTAAAATAAAATAAAATATAATAAAATAAAATAAATCAAGAAATGACTTAGATTTTTGATGGCACTCAAATTCAAATGTATTTAACAACCACGACAGAGACAAAAGACAGACTTTTTAAATGAAATTATTTTGTTTAATGCACTGCCTCACACGTACATTGGATTCCTTTGCGTTGTGCAATATGGGACAATTACTATGAGAATGTGATGGCGAATGACTGGGACTAGATTTGCTGAGTAGTAATCTCATGTTGAGAGTTGAGCAGAAACACTTCCACATCCGTCAGCACAGCAGAGTGTGACCGGAGTCAGATGATGTCTGCGATTCCAAGCCGCTTAGATCTCTACACCCATCCTCATTCCTGTGTTCAGCACAGCATACAAAGGCAATAATACCACATACAAAAATAAAATCAAATAAAAGCAACCATTTGCCAGACTTTCTACTCATACGCAGATAACACAATACATTAAATCACAAAGTTACACAGCAAAAAGGAAAAAAAAAAAACAACAACAGTGGGGAAGCCACATTAGAAAGAACAAATCAAAAAAAGAAGTGTACACCCTAAATCCTGAATCCTTCGCGACCCTAGGAGTCAAGGGTAAACGCTAGACGGGATGATTTCTGTTCTGTGCTCACCGCTGCGGTCAAACACAGACATCCATGTGGCAGTGCAACCCCATGACCGTAGCCAGAAGACCAAAATAAAAAAGAATCCAAAAACATTGTTCTATATATTTGGATGTATGGGTTTGTTTTTGATGTATATGCACATGAATGTTGGTTTCTCTCTCTCCCAAAACATATACACTCATTTCATCAGTATATATGCCTGGTTATGGCGCACCAGGGGCACTTAAACTGAGTGTTTTCACCCCGTAGCTTCTTTTAACCCTCCTGCATCGGGGTCGAGGTTAAAACCCCCGTTCCTCTGACTTCTCTTTTCTCCGAACACTTCCTGCACCCTCCTTCCTTCTAACCCTCCATCTTTTGAGTTTTTTTTTTTTTCCTGGAGACGCAGATACAGATAGAGCAGTAAAGTGGGAGAGAGAGAGAGAGAGAGCGAGAGAGAGAGAGCGAGGGGGAGTGAGTGTGCAATCAGCCGAATGCCGAGCCGACCCCCTGCATCCCACGCTGTCTCTCAGCCCATCTCTTTCCACTGCCGGTAGAAGTCGGTGATGTTCTTCAGCTCCATGCCTGCTGCTGCCACCGCCTGGACAGCCACCTGCAGCCAGAGCAATGGACAAAGCTTTCAAACAGACACCACTGCAATAACACCAACCAGTCATACAGACAAACATCTGGACGATCTAAATTCTGCTGCAGTATATACAGTGCCCTCCAAAAGTATTGGAACTGTAAAGACAAAATTGCTCTGTTGGCTGTGAAGTCAAGACATTTACAAATATGATTAAAAGATGAATATGAGACAAAACTACAGAATATCACATTTTATTATTGGGTGATTCAACACACAGATGTTTTACCAGCTAAGAAGTTCAGCACTTTTAGAGTTTCATCCCCCTTTCTGATGTGAGCATAAGTATTGGAACAGTTGCCTCACAGGTCTTTCTAAGTGATCAGCTGTGTCCTGTTGCATTCATTCTTCAGATATTAAAAGCAGGGAATGTGTCGTATCAGTTATATCCATTACTTCTGCACTCTGAATCTTGCTTTCGATGATGACACACTCAAACCAGGATGAAGATGAGGGAGCTGACTTTGAGAGAAAAGCAAGCAATTTGGATGCTAAAAGAAAAGAGGAAGTCAATTAGAGCTATAGCAAAAACAAAGGGCATGGAGAAATCAAGAGTTTGGAAACCACCAGCGACACCAGCAACCAGCAACTACCTGATCGGCTGAGAAAACAACAGTAGTTGATGACAGACAAATCATAAAAGCTGTGAAAATGAACCCTAAAAGACGTGTCTGTAAAATCATCAACAACTTCCAGAAAGCTGGGGTGATGCTCTGACAATCTACTGTCCTCAGGAGACTTTGACACAGAATTACAGATGCTACACAGCAAGATGCAAACCTCTGACCAGCACCAAAAATAGAAAGGCAAGATTAGAGTTTGCAAAAAAGCCCAAAGGTGAGCCAGAAGAGTTTGGAACTGTGTTTATGGACCGATGAGACAAAGATGAACCTTTATCTAAGTGATGGGAAAGCAAAAATGTGGAGAAAAAAAAAGGAACCGCAAAAGATCCCAAGCATACAGCCTCATAAAGCATGGTGGAGGTGGTGTCATGGCATGGGCATGCATGGCTGTCTCTGGAACAAGCCCTCTCAACTTTACTGATGACTTAATGCATGATGACAGTAGCAGAATGAATTTGGAAGGGTAGAAAACCATCTTGCCTACCAATATTCAAGAAAATGCCACCAGATTCATTGGGAAGTGCTTCATATTGCATCAGGACAATGACCCAAAACACCCTGCCAGTTCAGTCAAGGAATTTATAAGGGCAAAGAAATGGAAAGTCTGAGATTGCCAAAGTCAATCTCCAGATTTAAATCCGATTGAACATGAATTTCACCAGCTGAAGAGAAGAGTAAAGGCAGAAACTCCCCAAAACAAGCAACAATTGGAATTGGCTGCATTAAAGGCTGGGAAAAGTATTTCAAAGGATGAGACCAAGAGTCTGGTGATGTCTATGGGTCACAGACTCACTGCTGTGATTGTGCGCAAGGGATCTGCAACTAAATAATAGCTTTTAATCTTTTATATCTGCCTTATGTTCAACTGTCCCAATACTTATGATCACATCAATGAGTGGGATGAACTCTAAAAGTGCTGTTCTTTTTATTTGGTAAAACATGTATGTGTTGAAACGGCTAATAATAAAATGTGACATTCTGTAGTTTTGTCTCATATTAATTTTTTAATCATATTTGCAAATGTCTTGACTCCAAAGCCAACAGAGCAATTTTGTCTTTACTGTTCCAATACTTTTGGAGGGCACTGTAGGGTAGCTTTACCATTAAGAAGCTACATTTACAGCACAAGTAGCAAACTATGCCACACTGTATTGTGCATTTTTCAAAATAGCAATCTTTTGGAACAATATACACTACCGTTCAAAAGGTTTGTATGCTTTTTTTTTTTTTTTTAAAGAAATTAATACTTTTATTCAGCAAAGATGTGTTACATTGAAAAAAAAATCTATAGTAAAGACTTCTGATAGTAAAGTGATTCTAAAGATCTATATTTTGAATAAATGCTATTCTTTTTAACTTTGACTTCTGAAAATTCAGCTTTGCCACCACAGGAATAAATTATATTTTAAAGTATATTAAAATAGAAAACTGCTATTTTAAATAATAATAATAATAATAATAATAATATTTATCAATATTACTGTATTTTTTTTTTAAATCAAAACGGTGTTTATATACACTGCCGTTTGGGATAAGTAAGATTTTTAATGTTTTTTTTAAAGAAGTTTCTTACACTCATCAAGTCTGCATTTATTTGATAAAAAAATACAGTAATATTGTTAAATATTATTATGACTGAATTTTCAACAGTAAAAGTTAAAGTTCTGTATTTGATCAAAAATACAGAAAAAAATGTAATTTTGTGAAATATTATTGCAATTTAAAATAACAGTTTTCTATTTTAATATACTTTAAAATATATTTTATTCTAGTGAAGCTGAATTTTCAGCATCATTACTCCAGTCTTCAGTGTCACATGATCCTTCAAAAATCATTCTAATATGCTGATTTATAATCAGCGTTGGACACAGTTGTGCTGCTTAATATCTTTTGGGACCTGTGATACTACTTTTTTCAAGTTTCTTTGATAAATATAAAGTTAAAAAGAACAGTGTTTATTTAAAATATAACTTTTGTGTTACAATATACACTACTATTTAAAAGTTTGGGGTCAGTAAATTTTTTCTTTCTTTTTTTTTTTTGAAGAAATTAATACTTTAATCAGCAAAGATGTGTTAAATGGATAAAAAGTGATATTAAAGACTTGAATTGTTAGAAAATATTTCTATTTTGAATAAATTCTGTTCTTTGTAACTTTTTATTTATCAAAGAATCAAAGAAAAAAAATCATCACAGGTTCCAAAAAATATTACGCACCACAAGTTTCAACACTTATAATAAATCAGCATATTAGCATGATTTCTGAAGAATCATGTGACACTGACGACTGGAGTAATGGCTGATGAAAATTCAGAGATGTGTCACAGAAATAAATTATATTTTAAAGCATATTAAAATAGTAAACAATATTAGAAATTGCAATATTAATTCATAATATTACTGTTTTTTTTCTGTATTTTTGATCAAATAAATACAGCCTTGATGAGCATAAGAGATTCCATTAAAAATCTTACAGATCCCAAACTTTTGAACGACAGGGTATATATATTTGATCTACAAATTTTGAAATGCATTTGATATGCAGAACTGTTTTGCATTGAAATATCATTTCAATTTAAAATGACAATACCACAATATTATGATTGTAAAAGCTTATGTTGAGTGTGCTAATGCCTGACTGACCTTCATGGAAGCTGATCTTTCAGTCAGCTCCTCTAGTGTGTGTCCTGTCAGAATGGTCACCATGCCAGCGGTGTCTTCATCTCCACTGCTCTGAGATCCCGTCAGCTGGCGACAGCTGTCCACCATCTTATACAGGTGCCTGTCAACAGGAACAATCAGAGCTGAGACAGCGTCTGCAGAAAACCCTACAGGACTTCACGACTGCAGTCACAATCACTCTGCTCTCAAACAGAAAGTGAAGATGATGTGGCTTACCAGGCTTCAATTTCCTGTCGCTTTAATTTGTCCCTCTCAAAGCTTCTTCCTGTCTCTTTCTGGCAGCGGATGTACCTGTTGCACAATAAGTGAGAATAAAAGCTCAAGCGTGAAACATTAAACCGTAGACTCTCAATAGTGCCGTGTTAGAATCAGACTTCTTGTTCTACAGGTCTGCTGTCTACAGTTTGGAAGAGTTTTATAATACCAGTATCACTAAAACTCACTGCTGAGCTCAAGACGTACCTGTTTCCCTTCCGGAACTCTGTCTCAAGGAATCTGATTCCATCTCTCGCTCCAGAGTTTTCCTTCTTCAGCAAATCCAGACCATCAATCACTGCAAGAGACCCGAAATTCATCTCAGTCAAGCAATTTGTACAAACATACACTGACTGATCTGGCACATGTTCTGTACAAAAAAGTCCATATTTTTCATTACATCTGAGGTACAAACTGGAGTGTGTAGATCTTAAATCATTTAAAGTGCAGTGATTAAAAAGAACTAGTGTAAACATTCTGCTAGCCAATTAAAAATATTGGCAAATTAAATCAGAAGGCTGCCATACAGATGTCAAGTATCTATGCCAAGACAATTCACAGGGCTCCCACTCTTTTTGACTGATGAATTTCCTTTTCCATGACCTTCCCAGTTTCTAGAGATTGCTAAAAATCATTTTGAGTCAGACTGACATGCTAATGAAACATTCAGAATGATTTGTGAATCATTTCGCCTGACTCCAAAAATAATTTGCAGGTTTTACTCATTGTAAACTCTGCAGTGTTTAGTATTGTTCATATGCTATTATAGCATTTATTAATATTTTGAATTAGCTTACATTTTTATATTATCAGTTATTTTAATTTTTATAATTAATGCGTTTTTGTCTTTTTTTATATTTCTATACAGCTTTAATTTATTTTTATTTCAGACATTTTACTACATCAACAGCATCCATTTCCAATTTTTACATTTTTCAGAAAATATTTAAATATAACTTTTATTTAAGCTTATATACAATCACTAGCAGTGTTATTTTAGTATTATTTATATACTATTATGGCATTTATTAGTATTTTGGATTTGCTTATATTTCTGTTATTTATTGTCAGTAATTTTGTTATGTACTTTTGTTATTTTTATTAGTTTTTTTTTTAGTATTTCAATATAGCTTTATTTTATTTTTATTTCCATTTTAGTAATTTCAGTACTTCAATTTAAACGTACTTATTTCTCATTTTTCAGATCAAATATTTAAAATATAAATATTATAAAAATATAATAATGATTTTTTTGTTTTAGTTAACAATAAAAACACTGATAACTTGCTGATCAGCAGAATATAACCAGATAAATGTGTTCACTCTAGAAATTTGAATTAATTAAGATTGCATGACATTTCCAGGCTTGAAAAACACCATTTTTAAATCCCCTGCCATTTCCAGATTTCCCACAACTGTGGAAACTCTCATTAGGAGACGGGAGGAGACACGCGGGCTGACCTGTGCGAGGGATGATGATGATGAAGCAGCCGCTGGCAGCCAGCTGTCTGAGCAGCCCCAGGTGCTGGCAGAGAACCGTGGTATCTGGCACCAGATAGGGAGACATGGAGGACTGCGCTTTGGGCTGCTGCAGACTGCCCTCCAGCTGAGAGACCTCCAACTGCAGACAGAGGAAATGCTTCGTTACTGCGCCCATTAATTAAGGACATTTGGATAAATGCTGTGAGCAAGATGTGCATTAATAAAAGTTAAAAATAAACCCAACAGCTGGTCTGACCTGTAGGCGCAGCTGGGCCATATCTCTCATGAGCCGGTTTCTGCGAGCTTCCTCCTCCGCCTGTGGACGAGTCGAGTCAAGGTCAATATAACCTCTGTGTAACCTCAAAACATGACTCAGATTTTACCCTCAGTAAACACAAGGTGTGAATAAGCAGCTAAATATATTTTTGCCCTTAATAAGGAAGAGAAAAATACAAGAGTAGTATACTGTAAACAGATAGATACATACATAAAAAGATCAGAGGTGTTTTTTTTTTTTTTTTTTAAGAATACCTTAAAGTGCTTAATGATTACACCACAGATATATTTAACCTTACAATTCTGGGAAGTGAACTAAAAAAAAAAAAAAAAGGACACCTTGCTGTTTCACACATTCATTTCACTCCAAAAAGGCAAAAACATAAGAGAGAGGGAAAATGTAAGGACTGAGAGAGAAATATTAAATATAAAACAAAAGTGTTTCTTCTTCAGTAAATTTTAAGATGGTTTTAGAAAATAATTTGATTTGCATACCGGTTAACCACAAGATTAACCACGCTCCTGCTTTATATTTGCACGTTTCTTGTTTTCTGTACAAGAGTTTTTATACACAGATTAATACTTTTATTAATCAAAGATGCATTAAATTGATCAAAGTGAAAGCAAAAACTTTTACATTGTTACAAAAAGAATCATCATTGTTTCCACAAAAATATTAAGCAGCACAACACTGATAAAACTAAATGTTCTTGAGCAGCAAATCAGCATATTAGAATGATTTCTAAAGGATCATGTGACACTGAAGACTGGAGTAATGATGCTGAAAATTCAGCTTTGCATCACAGGAATAAATTACATTTTTCAAATTAAAATTTATTCTGATAATTAATATGAACGTTATTTTAAGTGTAAAAATAGTTTTAAATATTACTGTTTTACTGTATGGCTCATCAAATAAATGCATCTTCTGTAAGCATAAGAGACATTCAAAATCAATCAATCAATCAAAAAAAAAAAAAAAAATCATAACAACCCCAAATAGCTGTGACCTGTAGAGGCAGACAATAGAGGCGGATACTGCCAGACAGAAATGTTTGGAGAACTTTGTAGTCATTATGTCTTACAGACCAAAATGTCTGTTATGACTACGAGCAGGATCAATAATGCGGGCCAAAATGGACAGATAACCTACCACTGCTATCCAACATTTTAAAACCCTCCACGAGTTCTGTGTTCATCTTTGGATCTGTACAATGTTACATTTTTTTGCATTCAAAACTGACTGTGCAAGGCTGCATGATTCATGTGTCTGAACTCCCATGCTTCCACTAACCTCACCTGAATGGCAAAAGATGGTTTCACATTAGATCTAACACATAACCAGAGCTGGGTAATTACTTAGAAATTGTAATCCATTACATTACACATTTTAGGTAATGTAATCAGATTACTTTTGATTACTTTTAGATTACTTTTGACCTAGTTCGTTTATCACATTGATTTCTTGTACCATATAATATAAAAATATAAAGAGTAAGAAAATATATTCCATTCATTGTAATTAACAACATGAAGAGCATTAAACATTATGTTACGGTTTCCCAAACTGGGGTTCGTAAATGAACTGCAGGGGCTTTGTGAGTTTAATGAAAAGCTAATAATTACTTAAATTATAAAAATGTCATTTTAGAATAACATCAATCAAAATAAAACACTTACTAAAAAAATGAAATATTTTATTTGTTTACTTGCATGTCATGTGACCATTAACCAAAGTCAGAGAACCATGAACACGCAAATGTGATACTTAATTATTAAAATATTTATTTTAAAATCTCAGGGTACTTTAATTAAATAAATTAGGTGAAAGATGTTCAGATGACAAAGTTTGGGAATGTCTGCATTACATGTAAATAAGAAATAATGTGAATTTGAGCATTTTAATGTGCTTGAAAGACAAAAAAGTAAAATAATGAATAATGAATAATTTATTGGCATTGTGTGAATTATATGTAATCATGTAATAAATACCAAAGTAACTAGTCTGATTACAAGTATTTTAAAATGTAATTTAATCTAATTACAAGTACTTAAAGGGGTCCTATTATGCTCTTTTACAAAGTCTTGATTTTGTTTTGTGGGTGTACTAGAACATGATCTCATGCTAGGTGGTTCGAAAATCACATTATTTTTCACATAATTTACATTATTACAATACCTTCCTCCCCAGCCTGGCACAAACAGCTCGATTAGTTACGGGTTTAATGAAGGCCCGCCTTCTGAAAAACGAAATGTGTTGTGATTGGTTAGCTGTCCCAGTGCGTTGTGATTGGTGAACAGCTTAGATGGTGTTTCAGTACTGCCCCGCCCCTTGCCAAAACAGCAAGTTCGTCAATATTGCCATATCAATTCAGACCCCGAGAATATTGAACAAGAGGATCGCGCAGAACCTTTGCACGCACAGATATTGAAAAACATATTAAAGTGGTAACGATATTGTTGTTGTTTTTTTGGCTAAATCACGTTTTAGATAGGATGTCAACAACAGCTTAAAAATAACTGCATTTACTATGTACAGATAAGTGCAACGGTAATATGTATTATGTTTATTGTTCTTTAATTCTAACATTATAGCATGAATTGCAGCAAAACTGTAATACAGTTGAATTTATTTATACCATAGTCCCACAGAGTTACACTATTTGTGGCGGCATATACATGCAAATTAACTCTCTGCCAGCAGGAGGCGCTGTTGGAGAGGGAGAGAGCGAGGTTTCCCCGGTAACGCTGTACACAAAGCAGAGCTCTGCTCACAAATGCTGCTTTATCAGACATTACATGCAAGATGAAATGAAAATGACATCCAAAATTTTCTGAAGACAGTCGGTTTCCTTCAGAAATACAGTGATATAAAAACACCTGCACCGGGTTTAGATTTTGAAACGTGCATTCGAGGCGGGATTTATTTTAATGATATTCTAATAGCCCAATTTGTGACGTCACAAATACAGGAAAACAACTTTGTAGTCCAAACGAGCCGTTCGTTGTAGTTCTTGAAAAGGGATTTTTTAAAAACAAAATATCTCCCTTTGGAGTGGACTTTGAGATTTGTAACTTTGTAGATCTTTTTTATGCCCAAACATACACACTACACACTGACTAAAGTTCAAAAAGTGAAAAAGCATAATAGGACCCCTTTAATTTTTGGAATCTGATTACATAATTCAGATTACATATAATCAGTTACTACCCAGCTCTGCAAGTAACAATGATTAAAAATCTAAATTAAGAGGACAATGGATGTGAGTGTTAAGAAGTTGGTCGAACTGAAAATTAAAAATCTAATTTTCTTATTTTGCTGTTTATACACATGCAACAAGATCTAATCAGGGTATCTGTAGGATAGACTAAAACCAACGGAAATCATGCAGGACTGTCAAAATCTGAGCTTATTTAACAGCAGGGACACAAAGTTCATGCTGATTGCAGTGCTCGTGCTGTAGTGGCGTCTTATCAGAGACCTGCGCCTTTCACTGCAGCCTTATTCCATGAGCTTGTCATGGACTGCCAGACATTCTTTTCATTCGCAGACCCTGAAGGTTTTAATGAAATTGTACCAGAAAGAGCTGCCTCTTCACCGGCACAGCAAGGTGGCACTTCAACCATCATTTGTTCTACCCGTAAGGGCTGCGTGGTTGCTTGGCAACATAAGGCTCTCAAGCAAAAGCTCACAAATGTGGTGATGTTTTATGAAAAAGCCTCGTTTTTTTAACCGTGTGGACCCTATCATTTAGATGCACTTTCTGTGACTATTTCTGCAAGTATTCAAGTGCTACAGCTACTGAATCACCTATCGAGTCGATGTATCCGAACAAACAAAAGAGATCAGCTGAGCTACTGTTTTAAGAGTGCAAATCAATACAGAGCTGTCATTGTTTGGTTTTATGTCTGTCTTTCATTACTATTCAATCTCATGTCTTTTACCATGCGGAACTGGGCCTTGGCCTGCTGAACTAGGTTGTCCTGCTCTGATTGGCTGATGCTGGTGAAGATGCCCGCCTCTGGGTTGAAGTGCAACACGTTGCCTTGGAGATTTGTGAGGAAGTGACCAAAGCTGCGAATGCAGCACACGCGCACCACACACTGGACAGCATGGAGAAAAAGAGACATAAAGGAGGAACATGAGAGAATGCAAAAGAAACTGAATGTTAACTATACTTATGTAATGTATTAAAATCCTCAGCACTGTAATTAGTTGAAACCAAGTACTTGATTTTCACTGAACAAACATTACTGTGCATAATGATAGTCATGCAGGAATGAGTGAAAATCCCAAGAATATAAGAATTACAACTGTTTTAATACTTTTGAGGAAGCACCAAACAATTCTATTATAATATGTTAATTTTGTTATTTATTTATTTTATAACATATACAGTACCGCTCAAAATATTGTAGTCGGTAAGACTTTAATGTTTTTGAAAAAAGTCTCTTATGCACACTGGGGCTGCATTTATTAAATTAAAAGAAAAAGTAAAAACAGCAACATTGTAAAATATTATTACAATTTAAAGAATTGTTTTCTATTTAAATATATTAAAAAATGTAGTTTATTTCTATGATGGCAAAGCTGAATTTTCAGCATCATTACTCCAGTCTTTAGTGTCACATGATCCTTCAGAAATCATTCTAATATGCTGATTTGCTGCTCAAGAAACATTACTTTTTATTATCAATGTTGAGAACGATTTGGCTACAAAAATTTAAAAATAAAATAAATAAATACATAAATAAAAACCCCAAGATTTTGAATAGTAGTGTATATTATAAAATATTTTTTTTAAGTACCATTCATTAGAGTTAAGACTCAAATTCAAGTAAAATGTAGCAAAAAGCTATTTATCATGATTGTTTTGTTTTCCATGCCATTTTTAATAAATGAACACAAGGAAGAAAGATAGTCATACATGAAACATATGATTTAAATTAGTGCTGTCAAAAGTAGTGAGTTAACGCAGGTGATTAATTTTTCCAGTTTAACATCGTTAAAATGCAATTAACACAGGGGTGGAGCTAGGAATGGCCACCCCATTCACAGCTTCTGCTTCTGTCTCTTTTTTCTTGACAAGAATTGCATTTATTTTCATCAAAGAACAAAAGAAAAATGAGGATTCATCTATATTTAATTTAGAATTAATTGTGATTAATGTCATAAAAAAATGTGTAATTAGTTATTTTTTTTAATCGACTGACAGCACTAATTTAAAGGTATTGCATATTGTAATGCATGTCTTTGACACAAATGAATTGTTGAATAAGTTGTTCAGAACAATTTTTGAATTGTTAAAAAGATTTAAAAGGAAAACAGTGCAATTCTACCGTGTCATCCGTATGAGCATATGAGGTAAGTGTGATGGTTACCTCATCCAGAGGGGTAAGAGGAGGTCTCTGGCTAGTGAAGTCCAGGCGTCGATGGGCTACGCTGAGGGCAGGAAGGTGGCGTAGGGCCAGATCCTCTGGCAGCAGCAGCGTCTGGACCAAACCAGGCTGCTCACACTCATTCAGCAGTTCTGTTACATCCTTATTCAGACCTAAATCTGCAACAGAACCGGGGAAAAAGATCTTTTTTATTATTTAAAAAAGCAATTTTAATCCATTAATAAATCAGTTTTTATAAACTGATTTCTCTCACCTGTTTCTAATATCTTGCTGGCCTCAGGAAGCAAATTAAGCAGCACTGAGAGTCTGTTCCACAAGCTCTGAGAACTCTGTTTGGGTAAATACCAAAGACCAACATGTATACAAAACAGTAGCTAAGCAAATAAATGATTATGCTGTTTACTCTGGAAAAAATGCACAATTTTAGATTCCCATGTACCTGAGCACACATGAGGATGATATCAGTGTTTGTCCTCAGCCAATCCAAGAAGACCTTCACCACCTGGATGAGACCCTGATTGGTCAGAATCTCCAGTCGCTCAGAAAGGGTTTTCTCACTGTGGATCGAATGGTTGCTGTGCTCACTGGCCTCAGAATCAGAGTCAGGATCTGGGTATGACGAATCAGATATTCTTAGTTTTAGAAGTATGGACAAAATATGCTCTTTCTGAAGGAAATAACAGTGCTTGAAAGGCAGTGTAACAGTATAGTGTTATGGTTTTAGGTAATTTCAAGCTTTAGGAAATGTTACCCCAGAGTTTTAAACTTTAAATTCCTTAAAAATTATACACTACTGTTCAAAAGTTTGGAGTCAATAATTAAAAGTGTATACTTTTATTAAGCAAGGATGCATTAAATGCACAAAAGGGACAGTAAATATATTTATGTTCTATTTAACTTGCATTTAAAATAATGTTTTTTTTTTTTTAATTTTCTATTCATCAAAGCAGTGCAACTGTTTGCCGCATTGATAATAAAAATCTTAATATATAGTATATATGAAATTAATCTTAATAAGAAGAAATTTCTCATGCCCCAAATCAGCATATTAGAATGATTTCTGAAGGATCATCATGTGAGACTGAAGACTAGAGTAATGATGCTGAAAATTCAGCTTTGCACCAAAGGAATAAATTATATTTTAAAATACAGTAAAATAGAAAACCGTTATTTTACATAGCAAAAATATTTTACAGAATTACTGTTTTTTTCTGTATTTTTGATCAAAGAAATGCAACTTTGGGGAGCATAAGAGACTTCTTACCAGCCCAAACTTTTAAACAGTAATTTAAGACTGAAAAAAAAGAAAAAAAGTCTAAATTAATTGGAGAAAACGCAAAATATTTTATCTGTAAGCAATGTACCATTGTCATTGGTTCCATTAGCAATCCCTGGACTCATGTTTCTAGGTATTTCTCCAGTAGGAGGTGTGGCTTCTTGGACTGGGGCGGGGTTTGAGTCTGAGGCGGGGTTAGAGTCTGGGGCGGGGTTAGTGCTAGCTGTAGGGCGGAGCAGTACATTGCTAAAGGTGGGGGCGAGTCGAAAGCAGCGTTTGGCTTGGAAGAGCTGAGAGGACATGGCCTGCAGGTTACTGCTGATGCTGGCGTCATTAGACACTAAGGGGCCGTTGGTTGCTGGAGGTGTAGAGTTTTCCTCCCTAGACGGTTGCAGTTGCTCATCTTCCTCTTGTTGTCGCTGCTTTTGTTGTTGTGGCACATTCTCGGCATCCTCCATGTCTTCGAGGTCCGAACGAGATTCCTGACTGTTCATGTCGGAGTCCGTCTCAACGTCAAAAGCCGTGCCGCCCTCATCCTCCTCCGAACCGCTTTCCCAGCTGCCGTCCTCTGGCAGCGGTCCCCTCCGCGGTTCCCTTCCTAAAGTGTTCATCTGGACCCTAGCGGCTCCCAGACCGTCGACAGGACCGCCGCCTTCCTCATCCTCTTCTTCGTCACTCTCAAATCCTTCGCTCAGGTCGCTCTCATCCTCCTTGTGAGCGCAGCGTCTGCGGCGAAGCATGGAGAGCCGTGAGAACTTCCGCTTCTGTTTTTGTTTCTCCTCAGCTGATCTTTTCTTTTCCAGGCTTTTCTTTGTCCCTGTTGTCCTTCCGTTCCCCTTAGGCTCGTCTTCCTTATTCTCTTTCTCTTCATCATCTTCCTCTAGGGAGCCATTCTGCAGGGTTCTCTCCTCTGAGAGCGCAGCACTACCGTGATCTCTGGCATCAGCGTCGTCTACGAAAAAATGCATCACATTGGGAAGGTTAGTTTTAAGTGAACAGTCACATGATGGCAAAAAATCAGAAACAAAAACTTTTCCAAATCTTAGTGAGCTTCCTAACTAGAAAGCGTTATAAGGCATCATAGGTGCTTCATGACAAAAAACGTTATGTTGCTTTCTAAGATACCTAATTTTGCAGAAAATTCACAGATACAACAACTTCTGTCGAAATGACGTAGAAGCAACAGATGAACAGAAGTACCCATACCAGCGTTATCAGTGCGCAGGGGTGGGACATCACTCTCGCCGTCCTCCAGTTCAGCTTGCAGTCGAATGTTGACATGATTGACCAAATGGGAGAACAGAGCCAATGTGAAAGCGATGGAGGCACTGTACTGCTTTGAAGCTAGAATTGAATTACAGTTGCACAGATGAGTTAGTACTTCATTTGTGAAAAAATTTAAATAAGAACCGGGATTTGAATGCTTCCAACAGTTCCCTAAACGGACATTAAATTGACAGATATGAGATACATTTTTTAATATTATGACTTTTCGAAGGATGGAAAACTATTTTAAAATACCCTGATATTTCCAGGTTTTGCACAGTATAGCATATTTTCACCAAACTGTTTATTTAAATTTTTATTTTATATCTGCTTGTCATTAAGCAATTTTATTTTAAACACACACACACTATATAAATATAAATAATTTATATGTATATTATATACACATAAACACATATAAAGTTAACTAAAACAAATTATTAAAAAAAAAAGTTTCCATTCATTGAAATAAAGCTGAAATAAAATGACAAAAAATTTGATGACAATGAAATGAAAATTAGAAATGGTGCCTTGGGAACTAAATGAAATAAAAATGAAGGACTATAATTATTAAAACTAAAACAAAAATAAATAAATAAAACAAGTTAAATAGAAATACATAAAGCTAAAACTAATAAGTTTTTTGACAAAAGCACATTACAAAACATGAAGGCCTGGTTTCACAGACAGGGCTTAGACTAAGCCAGGATTAAGCCATAGTTCAATTATGACATTTAAGTAATTTTTTATAAACATGCTTAGAAAAAAAACATTCCTGGTGTGCTTTTTGAGACAAAACAAAGGCACTGATATATTTTAAGATCAGTCAGTGCAAGTTTCTTTCAGTTGAAACAGCTCAGACTTACATTTTAGTCTAGGACTAGGCTTAAGCCTTGTCTGTGAAACTGGGGGAAAAACTAAAATCTAATCCAAAATATTAATAAAAACTATACAAGTATATAAATAACAATAAAAAAACAACAACACTAAGATATAGATCATAGTTGAAAAACAGTGGTTGTCTACTAGTCTTAAGCATGTTCCTGACCACAATTAAGTATATCTAATATAAATAGGTATTTATCCCATGTCCTTTACAGTCTTATATCTGGTCAGGATGCAGTCTAAATATCTAAATATTACCAGGAAATTGAGCTGTTGCATGATGTATCAAAATCTAAACAGGCCTGAAGCGACACAAACTGCCATTCCAAATAAAAATAATTTGCACTATTTTTAGACTGGTGAAGCAGTACCTGTCTGCTTATTAATCGCAGTGCAACATAATTAATGACAAAATGACGTTGTGTAAAATGAGCAGCAGATGTTGTGATCAATTCTTTCGGGCCATACTTACCCCCTCTCTTCAAACTGTGCACCACCATAAGGCAAGTCACCACCATCTTGAATATGAGGCTGTCAGGAAGCACAGAGCAGACTGAGTCGTGCTCTTCCTCCTCCTCGCTGGCTGACTGGCTGCCGTGAGCAGGAAGGGGGAGGTAGAACAGCACCAGGTTATAGTCTTCCAGCACAGACTGGCACAGTGACGTCAGCTCCGTCTCCATCAGACTAAAGAGGTGACAGGATATTAGTCAAGCTGATTTGATTCTCAAATAATATCTTTCAGGTAAGGAATGATGCTTTTAGGAGGTGATGCTCTCACCTGTTCTTGGGCTGCAGCAGGCTCTGCAAATACATGAAGCTCACCAGCAGTCTTTTGATGTCTTTTGACCTGAAGCAAGAATAACCTAATTAATGTAAGTGCTACACTTTATGGTATGGTTTTCATGTCACTCCAGAGTGCTTTATATTGTACTGCTAGGTGCTGTTTACCGATCCCATCACCAAGTCTGATATTGTACATAATATGATATTTTGGTCTCTAGATATGGATCAGGGGCTGTATTACATTTTTTAACATTATCTTATTAAACTTTCTTTGCATTACATTATTAAAATTCTTGACTAAGTGTTACAAATTTCAGTGGTTACTAAACAGACAGGACAGGATTATGAGTTAAGATGAGCCTTAATTTTAAGACTATGGATTTTATCGTTCACCAGGCAAAAATCACATGTATGATTGATTAGATAAACATTAGCAAACATCTGCTTAAAAAGCTGCAGAATTTGAGGTATCACATTTGTGTTTGCAGTAGGGCTGGGCGATATATCGAGTTTGTACGATATATCGATATTTTCTTTATAAGCAATATGATATGAGGCAATACCGTTTATATCGATATACAGTAGTTTGAAACGAGTGCATCTGAAAAATATAGCAGAGGACACCGGCTGAGCTGCTGCAGAGAAAGTGCATAATCCAATTGGTTCTAAACATGTGACAAGCTTTATATTAAGGCCTTTAAAAACTGGTAAGACATAGTATAGTTTATAGTTTCGCATAGTTCGGGCTCGGCCCGTCAGATGCTCCGACAGAAAGGCTGCGCGTGCTGCTGACAGAGACGCCACTCGCACGGTTTAATGTGTTTGATATGTGCTGTTTCCCTTAATGCATAACTTACATTTCATAGGTATATTCTCCATCTGTAAATGTTAGAAAGTCAGGGAAATATTTCCATTTTGTTGTCAGAAGTGCATGAGCCTTCTGCTGTGCGATTCTCCGCTAAACTTCACAGACTTCATTTATAACGAGTGCATGCGCACTAAACAGACGGAGCTCAATTAAATATTAGTGCAATAATTCTGACTAAAATATACGTCACTGAAATATTTGTAGTTGGCCAATAAATGTGATATGTAGGTTTAAAATTCTACAAGTAAGTCTATTTTTATGATAGCACTAACTGTATATAAAGTGACTGTAATAGGGTAATCAAAATAGTCTAACACAACTCTTATTACTCTTATTTGCTTTTGTTCTTATTTATTTTCATTTTTAGTTTAGCGAATTTAACTTCCGCTTTAAAAGCCTTATTTTTGTTTTTAGATTGCAATGTTAGCATGAAATGTGATTTTAACCCTTTTTTGCACAATATAAAGGCTTACATGGTTACATTCGCTTTATTTGTTTTCATAGCCTTTAATATGTATTGTTTTGTTGGACAACATTGGGCGTTAAGTGAAATATATATATTAAAATACATTTTTTAATTAATCCAAATACAAAAACGAAAATACCGAGATGTATAACGTATATCGCAAATTGGCCAAAAAAATACAGAGATATGAATTTTTGCCCATATAGCACAGCCCTAGTTTGCAGTACAAAGAGTGTGGTTGATGTTTAATACATAGGGATAGGAGTTTAAAATATGAGCAGTAACAGTGGTGATAACTGTCTTAGACAGCATCACTAATAAACATTTTATAATAATAATAAATTAAAATAATAAAAAAAGGCAACATTTATTTAGTTTTATATATAAATAAAGTGAATATTTTATATATAAATAAAGTGAATATTTATTTACTTTTACCCATTTTTTATCCCTCAACAACTATTGTTTTATTAATACTCAGTTCCTGAAACTTATCCAGTCACTAAAATAATTGTATTTAACTTGTTTACTATATTGACACTCCCAGTTTCTGGTAGTAGAAAAAAGTCTGAAAGCAAACAGCTTTTTCAATTACAGCAGAAATACCAGCAGTCATATTATAGCCTATAAGAGGGGCCTTTGAATATTGTGTTGAACAATGGAAAGCAAGTCAAAAGGGTTGAGAACCTGATTTAGATAACAGGAACACACTGAACCCATTGGGCACATTTTCAAAAACACTCCTCCATCCTGTCTTTTATATGTATATAAAAGAGAGGGAACACACCTCTGGCGTGATGGTGAAAGTTTTTTCATCTCTTGTTTCTTCACCTGGTGGTACATCTTGGCCGCCTTGTCAAACAGACGCTTTAAATTCCCATAAGCGCCATCGAAGGGAGTCTCCGACTGAATACTATTCAACAGGAAAAACCAGTCTGTTATGTTCATGCAGCGTTATCAGATTCTTCGAACACTAGTCATACAAAACCGTAATGCTACATTTCAAAAGGGAAAGAAAAGGATTGTCATTAAACAGTCCTGTAATGCTGCTGATGCCTTACCAGCGCAAGTAGTAGTAAGTAGCCTCCACATTATAAAATTTACTTCCAGCAAGCGTACCCAGCTGATTAAACGGCATGCCTGTAAAAGACAACAAAACATTTCCTCAATGCAATAACATGAAAGTCAAATAAAAAAAATAAAAAAAATAACAAGGAATCCATTAAATGTTCATTAAAATTCACAGTTTAACAGACAAAATCATAATAAGCATGCTCTCTGGTGCCAGGAAAAGGTGTTGTAGGGAGGATGTGAGAAGCAAGGACTTGCTCACCAACGTGAGGTGCGACAGACAAGGCCTGGTGATAAAAGCGCTCTGCCAGCTGCTCTGCCTCCACTCCCGCCAGTTCATTTTGGTACCGTGCTTCATAAACATTAAACAGTCTGATTTCAGATTATGTGAACATAATATAACACTGCAAGACAGAGATTTGAGAGGCTGATTTTATAAAATATCAAGTGAGAACACACTTACCGAGATCTCCCAAGTACACAAGGCATCTGTGACACGCCATCTGGGCCCATTCCATCTCTTTAGGGGTGGCTGAGACTGGTTTCTTACGACCTGCAGTCATTAATCACAGAAAGATTATCTAATGTACAGTTCATTCAGCTAACACTAAAACTGGGTAGTCAGACACTATATATTTCAAGTTACCATAGATTTTGCTATACAGTATTGTTTGACCAATGAACTTCTATGACTTTTCCATGACTTCTACAGTCAACAGTGATGACTCAATACCAATTTGTCATTATCCTTAAACAGATTACACTCACAAAAAAAGGAATTTCTAGACAATTATACATTTTAGTGTTGACTAGAAAAATGTACATTTACAAAAAATGTCATTCCATGATTTTTTTTTTCAGGTCTGGAAACCTGAATTTTTGACATCTCTGATATTTTCAAGTTCTCCATGATTGTGGGAACCCTGTTTGTATTGTTTGTATGGTAGACATATTTACAATGAGGGCTAGTAAATGACAGAATTTTGGGGTGAATTATGCCTTTACGGCAGGGGTGCCCAATCCTGCTCCCGGTGATCGACTGTCCTGCAAAGTTCCACTCCAACTCTAATCAAACACACATGAAGCAACTAATTAAGGTCTTCAGGATGGCTTGAAAATTAAAGGCAGGTGTGTTTGATTAGAGTTGGAGCTGAACTTTGCAGGACAGTTGATCGCCAGGAGCAGGATTGGGCACCCCTGCTTTACGGGGTTCCCAAAATATCTGATCAGTGAATTTCCAAGGATTTTCTAATTATTCATCACTCTGCTTCATAGAGATTAAACTCACAAAGAGCAATTACTAGTCAGTTAAATGAAATTCACATTTAAAAATTAAAGGAGAAAAAAAAAAATCACAATTACTATAGATTTCTTTAAATACTATATCAAATTTGAATATTATATTAATATTATTTTGATTAATAATATTTTATATTAAGATATCAATGTAATAATTTATATTAATATAATTAATAATTATTTACTTATATATTATTATATTTCATCTTAATTAGAAATAATTAAGATTTATTTTAAATTCCTCCAGTTTTCCATGACTGTAGGAACGCTGCCTTTAATATGCATACGGAAGCATGTCTCACCGATGAGTGGGTCGGTGACGTGTGTCCAGTCGATGCAGTCCTGCAACTCCAGCTGATAGTGTGACTGGATGTAGAGCAGCAGGTGTTGAAAGAAGCCCACCCCAGCGATCAGATGGGTCCTGTAGGCGCACTCCAGAGCACTGCGGCTGTGAATATGCTGCAAAGACAGGGAGGATTTCAGCCTGATAACAAATACAACAGCAAATAAGACTACTTTAAATCATGGAACGTGTTACGCGACAGTACCTTCTTGTTGGTCTTGATGACCTGAATGACCTCATAGTAGACCTTCCTCCACAGCAGCTCTTCTGCCTTTCGTCCATAGTCCACAGGGTGCAGGAACATCAGCTTTACACAAAGTTCTCGCAATCTGGTTAAAAAGATATAACAAAAAGAAAAGTATATGGGAACGTTAATGAGTTTTTGTTTCATAAACAGATGTGACAAGAGATAAAAGCTCTCTCTTCCATGTAAATACAACATAATCTGACCAATTATATTGCGCTGTTCCTGGTCAGGTTGCAGAGAAAATAAATTTGTGCTTACTTGTTCCTCAAACTGATATTCTCCGGTTTGAAGACCTCCCTATATGACGACTTGCCACTGATTATAATATCCAACTTATGCACCGTTTCCACCACAGCCCTACATAAAACAAAAAAGAAATGATGAAAACATTGTTATAAACACCTCACACTCACAGTATAATAAATCCCATTCAACACTTTCACAGTTATTAACTTGAAAATCACAATTATTGACTTCAGGGTTGATAATTAAAAAAGGCAAGTTTTGCATTAAATGCCATCTCTTTCCATGTGTCTTTTTACCTGCTACAAATCTGCTTTATAGTAAATAAAACCTGCTGTCATTTTCTATATATTACTAAAGATTAAAATGTATACATTTTCTGAGGGAGGACAGTTAATTTAATCTTCTGAATGTAAAATTATTAGATGATAATAAATGATTAGAAGATTAAACATGAATTTCAGCCACCCTTAACCATAGAAAGCCTACTGTATCATAAATGATATATGCGCTTGTAAGGCCTCTAAATTATCAACATTATCAAAACTTTGGTGAAAAACCAATTGTACACAATCTACTACACGCCTTCTATCATCTAATTTATAGTTTTAAACTTTTTAGTAAGTAAAAGAGTAAATACAGGTGCATCTCAAATTAGAATGTCGTGGAAAAGTTCATTTATTTCAGTAATTCAACTCAAATTGTGAAACTCGTGTATTAAATAAATTCAGTGCACACAGACTGAAGTAGTTTAAGTCTTTGGTTCTTTTAATTGTGATGATTTTGGCTCACATTTAACAAAAACCCACCAATTCACTATCTCAACAAATTAGAATATGGTGACATGCAAATCAGCTAATCAACTCAAAACACCTGCAAAGGTTTCCTGAGCCTTCAAAATGGTCTCTCAGTTTGGTTCACTAGGCTACACAATCATGGGGAAGACTGCTGATCTGACAGTTGTCCAGAAGACAATCATTGACTACGTTTACATGGACATCAGTAATCTAATTATTTATTTTATTCTGAATAAGACAATATTATGATTAAGGTGTTTACATGAGTTGCTTTTAGAATAATCTTTTCATGTCCCCGTTTTACATGTTATAGTACATAGATCGATAAATGGCATGCGTCATTACGTCACCACGCGACGCCAACCGACGTCCCCTCCAGAATTTCACGTATACACACATAGTTCGTCTTCGTGATGATGCCATATACAGTTTTGGGTGTTTCATTTTTAATTTTATGAAAGCTTCAAGTGCAGTTAATTATTTATACGTGCATACAGACGACGGCGGTGTTGAAGCTCTTTTATTTGCCGTCAAGTGGTTGATCACTGCCGTGTGTGTATCCTGTCGCAAAATGCGGCGAAAAGTCCTACACGACGGTAATAGTTTGATTAAGGTGTTTACATGTCTGTACTGCACTTCAGTAATGAGACTAAAATAGGAATACTCCACATGGTTTAATTCGATTTGTGTTTATTTCGATTATGACTTTAGCCGGATTAAGGTAATCAAAAAGCTCTGTTTACACGGTACATTCTTAATCAGAGTATTGTCTTAATCGTATTAAAATCGGAGTATTGTTGTCCATGTAAACGTACTCATTGACACCCTTCACAAGGAGGGTAAGCCACAAACATTCATTGCCAAAGAAGCTGGATGTTCACAGAGTGTCCAAGCATGTTAACAGAAAGTTGAGTGGAAGGAAAAAGTGTGGAAGAAAAAGATGCACAACCAACCGAGAGAACCACAGCCTTATGAGGATTGTCAAGCAAAATCGATTCAAGAATTTGGGTGAACTTCACAAGGAATGGACTGAGGCTGGGGTCAAGGCATCAAGAGCCACCACACACAGACGTGTCAAGGAATTTGGCTACAGTTGTTGTATTTCTCTTGTGCGTCTTACCTGGGCTAAGGAGAAGAAGAACTGGACTGTTGCCCAGTGGTCCAAAGTCCTCTTTTCAGATGAGAGCAAGTTTTGTATTTCATTTGGAAACCAAGGTCCTAGAGTCTGGAGGAAGGGTGGAGAATAGCCCAAGTTGCTTGAAGTCCAGTGTTAAGTTTCCACAGTCTGTGATGATTTGGGGTGCAATGTCATCTGCTGGTGTCAGTCCATTGTGTTTTTTGAAAACCAAAGTCACTGCACCCATTTACCAAGACATTTTGGAGCAATTCATGCTTCCTTCTGCTGACCAGCTTTTTAAAGATGCTGATTTCATTTTCCAGCAGGATTTGGCACCTGCCCACACTGCCAAAAGCACCAAAAGTTGGTTAAATGACCATGGTGTTGGTGTGCTTGACTGGCCAGCAAACTCACCAGACCTGAACCCCATAGAGAATCTATGGGGTATTGTCAAGAGGAAAATGAGAAACAAGAGACCAAAAAATGCAGATGAGCTGAAAGCCACTGTCAAAGAAACCTGGGCTTCCATACCACCTCAGCAGTGCCACAAACTGATCACCTCCATGCCACGCCGAATTGAGGCAGTAATTAAAGCAAAAGGAGCCCCTACCAAGTATTGAGTACATATACAGTAAATGAACATACTTTCCAGAAGGCCAACAATTCACTAAAAATGTTTTTTTTTATTGGTCTTATGAAGTATTCTAATTTGTTGAGATAGTGAATTGGTGGGTTTTTGTTAAATGTGAGCCAAAATCATCACAATTAAAAGAACCAAAGACTTAAACTACTTCAGTCTGTGTGCACTGAATTTATTTAATACACGAGTTTCACAATTTGAGTTGAATTACTGAAATAAATGTACTTTTCCATGACATTCTAATTTATTGAGATGCACCTGTACATTGTTTTTATAATGTTAGTAACATTTCAAGATAAACATTTACTGGACTGAAGCAACTTAGGTTTATTTAATCATCCATATATATTTTTGGGGGAAAATCATGATAAAATGTGAGCATCAAAATGACATTACAAGCTAGAATTTTATTGCAGTTTATATATATATATATATATATATATATATATATATATATATATATATATATATATATATATATATATATATATATATATGGATCTAAAAAAAAAAATCCCAAACTGAGCATATATATGTATATATGATTAAATTTTTTTTTTAGATCCATATTCTCCCATATCACACCATATGAGCCACAAAGGCTTAATGTATCAAATAAGATACCAATCTTTTTCAAATATTTTATTTCACATTTAGTCTAAATGTTTATAAACTTTCATTTAAAATAATTACATTTATCTGACTATTATACATATGTCAGGCTTGTTATTAATCGTTGCGTGTGGAGATGCTTTAAATACCTTCGATTCTCATGCAATTCTGGCCTTTCATTTTTATATACACATATCTGGCCTTTTATAGAAACTAAAAAGAGTACCTCTAGACATAAATCATGAAGTAAATTTAGATTTAATGGCTATAATTTGATGCCAAACATGCCAAATAATATAAGATTCTCAGATGAGACATTATGGACACGCAGAGGCTAAAAATGGCTAAACTGCCGCTGTATTCAGGTGGTAAGTCTCTCGTTTAGCATTTTATCTTTATGAATATGCTTTCCAACACTTCTGACCCACAAAAACATAAGATATATAAAGCATTACAGAGACTTCCTGACAGTACCGGCCTGCGGTCAGCACTCTTACCTGTACAGCCGTTTAATATGAAGCACTTTGGCCTCTGGCTCGCTGTCTTGACCCGGTCCGCTCATCCTAGCAGGGATAGTGCGGCTGCTGTGGTCTGTTTTCGTGTATCTTGTTCTGGTTCTGGTTCGTTCAGCTCCAGTTTAGCGCGCGGCTAACGTTAGCAGGCTAGCTAACTCACCTATTTCTCTCAAATTACAACTTGAACACAAACGCTGTCGTTCCTGACCTCCCCCGCCTCCGGCCGCGATACCCATCCGTTCGGAAGCCGGTGTTTGTGCTGGTGTCGGTTCGGGTCAGCTGTCACATTTTGAAGGGGTTGTGTTTGTGTTGTTGTCGCTCATCATTCCGAGTGTCGCTCCGCGAGCGGCCATTTTTCCCCCTCCCACCTCACACAGCGACAGCTGCAAGTATCGCGACAGTTCACAGATTCCTACACCGCCGCTGCAAGTCTCGCGAGAGTTTCCTGAGGTCAAGTTCTTGGTCAAATACAAGCGCTCGGCTGCAGGCGACCGATCAGTCTCTGGTGTGACGGTCCTTTACAAAACTCAGAAATGTAGTATGTTGTTAAGTTATAAGAAGTATATATAGATTTTCTTAAAATTGTCATAAGTTTTCAGAATTTTTGTTATTTTAATGTGGTTAAAAACCAGTTTCATGTAGCTATTATAGGAATGGTATATTGCCAGACATTTGTAATGTGTTTTGTTCTTTAAAGCATCCTTTCTCACCATTTTCTAATGTAAATTAATTGATCAACCAGTATATAAATCAACCAAATATATAAATCACTATATATTTTACATATTCTAAGTAATAGATTTGTCTGAAGGCACACTGAAAGGGTTTTATGAATGGAAGGTGAAGTCAGTTTCCAATTTCCCTCTAGAAAATTATCAAAACTTTTAGTTCAAAACATCCCATTTAAGGCAAATATAGCTGTATAAATATGTGTGAATTGCGTGTGAATGAGTAAATATAAGGCCAGTCTCACAATGAATGACCTCAAGAGTATGATTGACCAGAGTCATAGATTCTGAATGCAAAATATCATATGCTCTTTGCTGTATAAGAAATATAATCCTATATTATTTAAATAGATCAAGATTCATGACCATGGATTTGTTGTACTGCATTTATGCTGATATGCTCATTTATGCTGATTTTATTAAAAAGATAAAATCAAAAATATATATTGTATGCAGGCATTATGCAGCTAAAAGATGCAGCCACAAACTGTTTAAAATAGCAATTTCATTCAAAATCTTCTCATCAGCCCCTCTTCTCTAGACAAGATTAACAGACAGACCATCTGGCATCACCTGGCAGCTGCATTTTTAACATGTTTGACAAGACACAGCAATGCTGAAATCACAAGCTTCTTGTTTCCTTCTTTTCATCTTCTACTTTGGCTGAAGGTATTAATAAAGATTTTCCATTTGAGTTGATAAAGACCATAAGAACCTGGGAGTGACATCAATTGTCAACTGAAACAGCCACAACTTTATTTTTTCAGATGGATAGACAGATAGACAGACAGACAGACAGACAGATAGACAGACAGACAGACAGATAGATAGATAGATAGACAGACAGACAGACAGACAGATAGATAGATAGATAGATAGATAGATAGATAGATAGATAGATAGATAGATAGATAGATAGATAGATAGACAGACAGACAGACAGACAGATAGATAGATAGATAGATAGATAGATAGATAGATAGATAGATAGATGATAAATAGATAGATAGATAGATAGATAGATAGATAGATAGATAGATAGATAGATAGATAGATAGATAGATGATAAATAGATAGATAGATAGATAGATAGATAGATAGACAGACAGACAGATAGATAGATAGATAGATAGATAGATAGATAGATAGATAGATAGATAGATAGATAGACAGACAGATAGATTAAAAAACTCATTCTCACAATCATAAATGAATTCAATAAGAATTTATTTCTTTATTCATGTTTAATTTATTTCATTTCTATAATTAGTCCACCCGAAAAATATAAATTCCGATTTATTCAAAAAGAAATAAAAGTCTTTAACAGTATTGAATAAACTAAAGAATGATGAAATGGTAACAGCAGTCATTATATTATTACAATAATAATCATAATTCAATAACCAGAATATCAACATTCATAACAAATCCAAAAACATTGGCAATACACTCTGACATACCACTCTTTCTATTAATATAATATATACAAAAAGAAATAAAATTCCCAAGTGTCTGCCCTTTTCAAAATTGGAAATTTAGGGGCGGGGCTTATGGCTTGTCAAGAAAGATGACTGTGATTGGCTTATGGCTGACAAAGACCAACTGAAGTTTATTAGAAAGAGGCACATCATGGGAACTCCATTCATTTACAGGGGACAAAGAAGCGATTACTTGCATGGAAGAGTTGCTAGGCAAGTAATGAGGGAATAAAGCATCAGGCCAAGTAAAATGGGGACGTCTTCTCACGAGATCGACCTTCTACAGTGATCCAAAAAAAAAAACTCATCTGACGCACGGCACTGCATTGAAATCGAAAGCAAGTGGAGATGCAAAAGCTGCAAAGATTAGCAGGTGACTCATATTTGGAAAAGTTGATCTATGCAAACATACGGTAGGTATTAAGCCTATATATTTATGTACAAGCATTGCTTGGTCACCCAGAACCTGTTACAAAACACCTCAATCAGTGAGAAAATGAGTGCAAGCTTCGGACTGGCAAAATGCGTGGCAGGCTGTGTACAATCAGCCTGAGCGAAAAGTGCTTCGAATAACTCCGCCAACGAGTCGCCAACGCGAGTTTTCATTCCCACAAAGTTCTGTTATGCTTTTTCTTTTTCCACATATTGAGAAAAAGAGAAATCGGTGTAAAAGAACACATTCTGTACACTGCATATACAAACATATCTTATGTACAAAATACATGTATATATATATATATATATATATATATATATATATATATATATATATATATATATATATATATATTATATAACCATCCATACATCCAGTATATACATAAAGACTGTACACACACTGTATATACACACAGTCACCCACAACATTATTTGACCTGCATGATCTCTCAACGTTTATATTTTTGTCTAGTGGTGTAAAAAGGAAGCAGAGAAATGTCTGTGTTGCCTGGCAATGGCATCCAAACATGGAAATAAAGTTAAATTTAAAACAGCAACTTGGCTTCACAAAACTACTCACGATCCTAAAACGTGCGACTGCCAAATTTCTAAATAAGAGGATTCCACATCCAAACGGTGTCGTCCATAAAATCAAGAACTCCACAGCAAAACCAAAGAGAATTAAATAGTAAAAGTATCCATCTTTCTTTCACATACAACGGAGTCGGTGGGGATCCGGGACGTAGCAAAGTGTGGGGAGGGGGAGCAGGTAAAATAGGTTGTCGATTTTGCTTTGCAAAGAGATTGTCACATAAATTCACGGATCAAAAAAAAAAAGGATTATTTTCAGACTTTTCAAGTTCTTGTCTCACATTGCCAGCATGTAAATACGTGATCTCATCTGGGTGAGGTCCAGTCAAGAAGTAAAAAACTGCCAGGAAACAAAAGTTCGGATATTTCCAGCCTCTTATCAAATCCGCTGAAGGACAAATCAGCGTCTCTTGAGAAAAACAAAAAAAAAGGCTGTGCATATTCAGTTTCCCCAAAATAAAAGACGTGATTGAGACACAGGCAGGCATGACAGGCAGAGCTAATGTGGCATATGAAGATCATAATGAGAAGAAGTAGAGGATTGTTCAATATCCTACATGTAGTTAGTAAAGAAACTAAAAAACAGCACCTTTGAGATTGATCTGATCCTCAGAACCTCTCCAGCTCTCTCAATGAACCTCTGCGCTGCGTGCGACGTCATCTCTCGTGCCTTCAAGAGGCACGCTGAAGCCGTCTGGCAGACGTTAAGCATCCCAAACGGTCATCATATGGAATTATATCAGAGAGAGGGTACGTCAGAGGAAGGGAACCTATATTTTTTTCTTTGGATTGGCTCTGGCACTGGGTCAAAGCCTCAGTTTCTCCTCTGTCAACCAACCGAATCGCGTGACAGCGCCCTGGAATTAAAACCTGGCCAACCTGAAGAATGTCCAAGGTGAGGCCTCCAATTAGGTTCCAGATTGTCCTCCATGAAGCTTTGTGATTGGCTGGAGATGCAGGGAAAAGAGGAGGTGCTTGATGAGCCGCTGACCAATCACTGCTACTAATCTCAGAGAAGAAATGGACTAACTACCAAAACAGGCAGTTCAACTTAAAATGAGTATTTTTTTTTCTATCCAGTTTGCGTTAAACTGTGAGGCAATTGAAAGTTTACCTGAGTCATTCGATTCTACGTCTGAGGTATATTCATGTCATGGCACATTTATCAGCTGATAACCCTGTTATCCCACTTTTTCTCAACCGCTTTTGGGACATAAACAAAATTGCCTGTTTATTATTACTAAATGGAGTAGAAGTCACTTAAAGTTAGCCCTCGAAGCTCTTAAAAGCTAAAATGGCAATCAGTCCATTCTCCTCTCTAGTGCCTTCCCAATCTATAAATATTACAGTACAGCTCAGTGTTTTTATTGTGCATTTACGACTTAAATCTCCTCGCTCTCATCTAGGCCAGCTGTATTGGTTTAGCTGTGTTACATACAGAACTTGAGTAGTTTACAATGTGACAACAAGGCAATCAACAATGAACTGGGTTACAAATGAATGACTGGTATCAGTGAAGCCACGTGAATGTCTTGAGTCTGTAGAAACATGACAATGAACCAATTAATCGTAAAACAAACAATAAGACAAAAACTGTAGTGAACGATGAGGAATACAATCAGTATCAGATGGCAGTGATACTCAAATGAGGAATTATAGCTAGCAATATTTCTGTACAGTACATAAGATCTGATTATTTTACAAACCAAGTCTGTTATCTAACAAGATCTTCTCTAAAATGACCATTCAATGCCACTGAAAACTATTCAAGAGATGCTTGAGCAACTTTAAAGTCAACATGAAAACGGACCCTATTTCCTTTTTAACTTATTATTCACAATTTTGTAGCATAGCTTAAACAGTAGGTCACGGGTTCGAATGTGTGAACTGATAAAATGTAAACTTTAAATGTGAGCTTTGCATGAAAGCATCTACCAAATGCATTAATGTAAATGTAATGATTATCTGGTGCAAGTCATTGTCTACTTTTTCAATGTACATTCTTAGTCATCTTATTGATGATTATTTGGTGCATGCTATTCTGTATAAAAACGGGGTTGTTTTCATAATCTTTTAACAAAATACTTTCTTTTTGGAAAACATCACAATTCGTTTTTTTTTTTTTATCCACCAGACTCCATTCCAGTATATAACACCCATTTTTATAATCCAATGAATTCCTATAAGTTAAAATAAAGTAATTTCTTCCCATTTTACTCAGAAACGTCACAATATGGAGGGAAAATTGGTTGCTTTCAAGTTGACTTTCATCTTGACTTTAAGACCAAAAAACAAAAAAGTTCTGCTTATTTGAAATATCAGCTCACTTCACATCAAGTCCATTTTAAGGAAAACTTTTCTGTATAAAAAAAATACCTTACGACCACATTTGCATTCTGGCCTAGCATGTTGTTTTAGCAAAAAGACAAAAGGTTTTTGACCTGACAGAGATCACCTCGCGCTCACCTCACGTTGCAGACACACACTGAAAGAAAGTCAAAATCGGCCTGTAAGGAGATAAATGGGAGGACGAAGACACATATGAACAGTTAGGACGATGACAGAATGGGAGGCAGTGATGTGACACTGAGCAATGCTTTGAGAATCCATAGCACCAGTTAAATACACATAGGTTCTGAGATTGAGAAGAGAAAACATTGCACAAGTTCAGTCTAGTGAGGCAATTCAAAGACCACAAGCACTTTCCAGACATTGTCCACAAAAAACCAGAGCCACAGTCGGATTCCAAAGCTTGACATTTTCAGCATTACATTGAGGCAGAAGAACACATCAATCTCTCCTAAGTGAGCAATCTCGAGAAGAGAGCGGCGTTTGCACAACCATATCTGTAATTCTGCTGTCGTTATTCTTGCGTTCGTTTGAAAACCCTGTCAGGAGATACAGAAAGGCACTAGGGAAGCCAGACGACATGACAGAATCCCCAAGAAAAAGCTGGCATGCGTTCGTGAGTCAAATTTCGACCTCTATACACTTTGAAACGTACGTATAGTTTGTTTGCCCACCGTTCCCGGGGTCGTTCCCAGCTTCTTGGAGTTTTTTACACAATACGAAGGAGCTCAGTCAAAAAACCTGGAACCTGAACTGAGCACTTTCCAGTGGTTTGGATGACTTGTGGTGGGAGAGGTACTGTATGTGCAAGGGACTTTTAACTTTGATCCAAAGAAAACGTGGTTTTGGAATAACATATCGGATCCAATGGAGAGCCCTTTTGTTTTGGATGGTGCAAGCAATGGTGTGTCCTGCCTCCCGCTTGTCCTCAGTCTAATGCACAAAATAAAACAACCACTGAAGCTTCATCCTTACAATGTGGATGACAAAGGAAGTGAGTTTTTCTTCGGAATTCCTAAAAATTTTCTCAGATTTGGTCAGCGTTGTTATTGATCTGCTCCCCCTCCTAACTTGCCCTCGATGCCGTTGCTGATTTTTGGTTGCCGGAGAGTTCTCCGTTTGGCTGGAGTTGTGCGTGAGGACGGGAATGAGGAAGGGAGGCTAACGGGAAGGACAAGATTCCGTTCAGGGGGGATCGGGTGGAGGATTTGTCCGATTGGGAGACTCCGACAACGCCAGGAGCGCTGGTCAATTCTCCTCCAAAACTCACACCGGGGTCTGCTGAACCCAAGGCGGAAAGCTGCTTTTCCTAGCGAGACAGAGAGAGAGGGGAAAGGGGAGGAGAAGAGAGAGAGCAGGCAGAGGGATGGAATGATGGAGGGATGAAGATTCCGCAAAAAAAATCAGCGAATGGAATGCAAAAGAGAGAAGTTCCCATAGCAAGAAGATCGATAGCGAAGTACAGAACAGGAAGATCAAAGCAAATGGAGGTCACGGGGTCAGAGTGAGAGGGAGAAAGAGAGATTTGAGGTGACGAGGGATTGGAAGAGCAGTAAAGGAGGAATAAAACAGGAGCATGAGTCACACAGCAGGGGAATGAGAAATATCCATAGAATCGCTCAGGGAAAGAGGGATAGACACAAAGAAAAGGAAGAGAGAGGGATGAGGAGGGAATTACAAATCTGCTGTTGACACACGTGTGCTTTTGTGAGGTTGCACTGCAGAAGGCCAGAGTGGTTGTCAAAAACAGAGTGACACAGAACGATATAAGCCCTGGTTATTGGATTATCTTTGGTAAATATCCTCAAAATGTGATTTTAGATAAGAAGAGCGCTACTCATTGAGGTTACTTTTGCATTAAAGGGGTCATATCATACATTATTTTAAACTTTTTTATGTTTATGTTTGTATATGTTTCATTTATAATTTATTGATTCATATGACATTTTCCATTGTCTTCCTTATGGAAGTATAAAGGTGGATTTATTCAATTGTCAAATATGTAAAGTGGCAATGTATTAGTGTTTTTGAATTTACATATCCAAAATCCACATTTGTAACATTTGGTGCAAAATAAAAATTCAGATTTAGAAAAGAAATTAGCTATTTTCAACATTAATATGTATAACTTATTCTGTTAAAAAGAACAAAAAATATTACTTTTATTCAGCAAGGATGCATTAAATGGATCAAAGGTGTCCGTAAAGACTTTTGCTTTGCTATTCATAAAGAATCCTTAAAAAAATGTATCACAGTTCCTACAGAAATATTAAGCAACACAACTCTTTTTAACATTGACAATAATAAGAAATGTTTCTTGAGCACCAAATCAGCATATTACAATGATATATAGGAATATTTTAACATATTAATGCAACTTGAAAATGCATCCCAACCCTGTTGCTTTAACATGTTCACATTCCCACCTGTCAATTATTACATCAAGGCATAACTCATAATTATTTTTTCTCAAAAAAATCTGCTCATGATATGACCCCTTTAAAAGAACAGCTGCCACAACAGTGTCTGAGTACAGTAAAAGAGACTTCTACTAAGCATGCAAGCATGCAACTGATGCAACAGTGTGATCAACTGTAAATAACACAGTGACAATGAATAATTTTGTGAAATGTAGGTGCTTTTAGTTCTGCTATCACAAGTATCTTAACTGTTGTGACAGTTTGTATTTGTAACACATGTGCTTGACAGTGCCAGGGCTCTAGGGAACAAATCATGCGTTGTTTATTTTTGTAAAAATAAGAACTGTGAGCTGTTAGCCGAGTTAGTTCTCATTTAAAACATAAACTTGACTCTGTCATCAGTATAAATGAAAGACAACAGAGTTATACAACGAATCAAGTTGCAAACTATCTAGTATTTTACAAATCTTTTACATCAAATTTGTATTATATTGCATGATTATATATAAAATTTTGATATATATTTGATTTTATATCAAAATTCAGTTTTTTAAACCAAAACAGTGTCAAATACACTATTTAGAATTTCAAGGAGTTTTCACACTCAATTCGGCTTAACCGTACTAACTTTACAATTCAGTTTCTAAATGTGGTATAGCGTCATTACCGTGTTTACCACCAGAGTACTAACGGCAAGTACCTAGATAAGCATTTACAAGTAGAAATCGGGTATGTTCGCATAATTTTTAGAAACCTTTCAAGACGTACCACACGCTCCATGGTTAATTAAGCAATATCACACAAGCAAGAGTGACATTTGTCTGTTTTTGCTATACAAACAAAAATAGTTCCAAACAAATGTGCATAACGCACAGCAACGGATTTTGTTCTTGAATGATTCAGTGTTTTTGAACAAATTGTTTGAGTGAATGATTCAATGAATCACTCGTATGTCCAGTACCAGTAAATTAGTGTTTTGAAATGAACTGCTTGAGTGAACGATTCAGTGACTTACTCGAATGGTCTGTACTTGTTTTGAATCAGTGTTTTTAACAACTCAGTTGAAAATGATTAAGTGAATCACTCAGAGTCACTAGTCGTCACATACTATGTAAGCTGCAGAAAGAGGCACACTGAAAGCATTGCAAATGATATATCATATTATTGTACTATACTCTCAGTGAATATATCTCTATACATTTGAATATTTTGTAATCATTTATAATCTTAAATATGTATATTTTTGGCTAATATATTATTAGCAAACTCCAGTGTGAAAACAACCTCAAGCCCATCTCTGTCACACACACAAAGAATAATTTGCCTTGCAGACTTTTTGTTATGTGTGGCTTAGCTCTTATTCACAAATAGTGGAGACACTGTTTTTATTTAGCTCTTATCCGCTAATCTTACCTACAGAGGCGCAGTGCAGTGCCAAAAGCTGCCTCAGCTCATTTTATATCTAAATCATGTTCAGTGTGTTTTTCATCATGATCAGTCCTTTTCAGTGAAGTCTGCATTGGGGTGGAAACATTGGAGTTAAATCAATCTAACGTTAAATCTGAGGCTAATGCATCAGAAAAACATGACAACAACATTTGCACTTAACATTTGTTGCTAATATGTTTACCATTCTAAATATACTCACCTGTTCTTTGTGTTTTACAAGAATTAAAAGTGAAGGGCTCAACTTTAATGGGTTCTATGTTTTTAACACCAAGGAATTTGCTTTGGTTCCAGACTGTTACATTAGCGAAGTGGCTAGCTTTGCTAACATAAGCCAGTCTGACTCAGTTTTGGTGCAATTTGTTTCTCTTCTCAATCAGAACCTAGTATTTGAGAATGAATATGGATTTAGAGTTGGGGAACGGAGGTTTGGATCTAGCTGCAACACTAAACAGAAAGACAAGTGATGACGACAACAGGAGCAATGGGTGCATCTCTGTCAGAACTGCAACTCATATGATGGTCACTTTCGTCTGGAACCATTGCTTTTCTTTGGGTGGTCAAATCGAAGTCCCGGTGGAATTGGTCTGTCAGGTAATTTAGGTTCAAAAGTGTTTCTGTGTTTCTACAGCTCTTTAGGACCCACAAACCTATGAAACATCATCTGCAGCGAACAGAATCACAAATACATTGAGCAACACCACATACATTCACCTTTCATTTTCAATCGGCCTTTCACGTCACATGAACGTTGCATGTCTTCATTTACCCAAAAGAAACAATGCATAAAATGAGTTATTAACGCAACCATGAACATTACATTTCTATGCAACAAACTAGCAAAACAGCTACACGCCACTCAATGCACAAATATCTACACAAGTACTTCCAAATCACCAGAAGCGCTCTAAACACCGCAACAAAAGCATGAACACATACTATACACTCACACTCATCCAGGATCTCATGCACGCTGATAACCCACCCCTGACCCCCGTCAGGGCGGCACGGAGAAAGATACGGAGATTTCCCAGAATTCATCATCATCTGTTTCAGAGTGCAATGGTGATGATGTGGATAGAATGGACATGGGGATGAGAAGTCCTGCACCTTGCACTGAGCCGTATGCCCTGTGTACCTCTATATAGTGTCAGATTATGCTGAAATTATGACATTTTGCATGCATGTGAGGTGAAGCCTCCTGCAAAACAATCAAACAAACTCCCCCCAAAACAGCATCTCTTTGAAACAGGACATGCAGTAAAATGATTTTCAGGATACTCAGCATTTGATAATGCACTCATCAAAATGCTGTCATTATTAAGTATATCAATATTGCTTAATTTTAAATTGACTTTTTGCTTGAGCAAGTAAATAAAAAAAACTAGCCAATGCATTACTTTCCATAAAAAAGTAATAACATAATGTGTTACTTGTTTTTAGGAATATTGCAGTTACATTGTAAGAGTAACTGCATTACATTGCATTACATTGTAAGAGTAACTGCAATGTTTCAATGTGCTAAGAGGTTCAGAATTATCCTAAGTTTATGTGAAATGTCACATTTACTTAAAATAATTTAAGATGAACAACAAACACTGTGGACTGAGACAGAGTTGTGGGAGATTATTTGCCAGAATGTCTCACTGTACATCAACAGAATTGTTAGCTTAATTTCTCATCATGTGCTTATTATGTTGGCTTGACAAACAATTTGACAAACATAATTTGACATCCATCCGTCCGTCCGTCTGTCTGTCTATCTATCTATTTGTCTATCTGTCTGTCTGTGTATCTGTCTATCTGTCTATCTATTTATCTGTCTGTCTGTCTATCTGTCTGCCTGTTGTTCTATCTATCTATCTATCTATCTATCTATCTATCTATCTATCTATCTATCTATCTATCTATCTATCTATCTGTCTGTCTGTCTGTCTGTCTGTCTGTCTGTCTATCTATCTACCTATCTATCTATCTGTCCATATGTCCGTCAGTCTGTCCGTCCATCCATCCATCCATCTGCCTGTCTGTGTCTGTCTTTTTGTCTGTCTGTACATTTGTCTGTCTGTCCATCTGTCAGTATGTCTGTACATCTATCTGTACATCTGTTTGTCTGAATCTTGAAATCTCTTTTCAAACTCCTCAAACTATAAGGCCTACATAAAATAAAGCTTTTTTCCCCTCAGATTTGAACAAGCCAACAATTATTCTAGTTGAATTACAGTTTTTCTCAGTCGCTTTGGTGCATTTCTCGAATCATCCTTAATATTTGCAAAGAAGTATGTGCATTTCTCAAAACAATTTGTACAAACAGCACCACACAATGGATATCCTGCATCCATTGTGGATTTTCCTGCATTTGGTGCATCCTTACTCCTCTTCTTCCTCTCGGCTGTTGACCCTGATCATTTTCTGGATGTTCATCCATTGTCAGAATTTGTAACTCTTGTGTTGTCCTCTGTCTATATATGCTTTCCAATTGAAGGTTTATGAGATGCACCTTTGAGCTATTTCAGAGAACTGGTTTATAATTGGTTGATCTATATTCTCTTCATTAGTGAAAGTCAAGATTCACTTGCACAATTCATGGCAAATTTACAAAAAGTCTAATAGAAATGTGTAGAAAATATGCTTGATAGTTTATGACAACTAGATCAACCATTTTGCATTTAAGGACTTATACAATGAACTAATGACTTGACGTTTTGAGGGGTAAGACAATTGCACAGAGAACTATATAATACATTTTGAGCAACATGATATTAGCAACTGATAATGTAGGAAACCGCAGACAAATGTACATATTCAGTTGCATGAATGTACCAAAGCAATCTCAGCTTGTTCAAATGAATGAGAAACTGCTTTTATGATGTGCACAAGTGACTAGATGATGTGGAGGTTGAACAAGTAGTTTTGAAAATTTCATTTCTGATCTGAGAAATGCACCAAAGTGACTGAGAAAAACTAACTGGCTGGTAAGTACGGGTGCATATGACTTTGTGCAGGCGAGGTGTGGTGTGTGTGTGGACGAGTCCAGTGTACATACAGTGGATGTGGGAGGAGACAGAGGTGGAGTGGGCGGGTCACAGTCAGGTGAGTCGTTACCTGTGCATTCGCAGTGGGACGGGCGCAAGGCGGGGCTGCACTAGGATGGACTGCCGCCTCCCCTAAGAGAAATCACCGTATCTCATCAACACACGACAGGAGAAGAGGAGAGGAGAGAATCGTGTGTATGTGAGGGTGTGGGCCTGTGCATCAATCCCAGCAAGCAAAGGGAGTGTGTGTCCGTGAGACGGGACTGGCATGCATGTGGACATACGCACGCACTCACACAAAAATACATACAAAATCCCAGACGAACATTTAAATGTCCACCAAAAACACACACACATAAGTAAAGGGCAAACAAAACAAAATCTGTGCTGAAGCTCTCAGTGGTCATCATAACAATTTTGCAGCCAACATGCAGCTACAAGCTAAACAAAACTCTTGTCTACAAATAAAACATAGTAATTCTTCAGCTCTCAGAATCCCAATAAACTGTGAACAGGGACATGCTACTGGCTCAATGCACCTGACATAATAAAAGTGGCAGGAAAAAACAGCAGAACAAAAACAAACACAGCTTGTGAACGTCTGCCAAGCACATGAGCAAACACAGAACTGACAGAGACGCATCATTAAAAACTACGGGACAGTCCAAAACCACTGCGCTTTACAAACACAAACTTCTCTCTTGCTGAAATCAGAGTGGCTTTGGGAGAGAATATGAGCGGTTATAATGCAGCATGTCTTTTTATAATTATTTACCCTACCGGTCAAAAGTTTGGAATAAATAAGACTTTTAAAATGTTTTTGAAAGACATCTTTTACACTCATCAAGGCTGCATAGATTTAATCAAAACTACTGTAAAAATGTTAATATTGTGAAATATTACTACAATTTAAAAGAACTGTTTTCTATTTGAATATATTTTAAAATGTTGTTTATTTTTGTGATGCAAAGCTGAATTTTCTGCAGCCATTATTCCAGTCTCCAGTGTCACGTGATGCAGAAAAAACATGCAGAAAATGCAGAAAAAATGTTTTCAACATTGATAATAATAAGAACCATTAATAATGACTGAGCACCAAAAATAACTGATAATAACTGATAAAAACAACAATAATAATAACCTTAAGTAATGGCTGCTGAAAATTCAGGAGTAAGTTATATTTAATATATTAAAATTATATTTCATAATATAAAATAATTTATTTTATAATATATTTTTAAATAACATAATAACATAAATATAATATAATTTTCTAATATATTACTGTATAATGTATAATAAATATATTATAAAATATAATTTTGTAATATACAGGTGCATCTCAATAAATTAGAATGTCGTGGAAAAGTTCATTTCAGTAATTCAACTCAAATTGTGAAACTCGTGTATTAAATAAATTCAATGCACACAGACTGAAGTAGTTTAAGTCTTTAGTTCTTTTAACCAACTTTTGGTGCTTTTGGCAGTGTGGGCAGGTGCCAAATCCTGCTGGAAAATGAAATCAGCATCTTTAAAAAGCTGGTCAGTAGAAGAAAGCATGAAGTGCTCCAAAATTTCTTGGTAAACGGGTGCAGTGACTTTGGTTTTCAAAAAACACAATGGACCAACACCAGCAGATGACATTGCACCCCAAATCATCACAGACTGTGGAAACTTAACACTGGACTTCAAGCAACTTGGGCTATGAGCTTCTCCACCCTTCCTCCAGACTCTAGGACCTTGGTTTCCAAATGAAATATAAAACTTGCTCTCATCTGAAAAGAGGACTTTGGACCACTGGGCAACAGTCCAGTTCTTCTTCTCCTTAGCCCAGGTAAGACGCCTCTGACGTTGTCTGTGGTTCAGGAGTGGCTTAACAAGAGGAATACGATAACTGTAGCCAAATTCCTTGACACGTCTGTGTGTGGTGGCTCTTGATGCCTTGACCCCAGCCTCAGTCCATTCCTTGTGAAGTTCACCCAAATTCTTGAATCGATTTTGCTTGACAATCCTCATAAGGCTGCTGTTCTCTCGGTTGGTTGTGCATCTTTTTCTTCCACACTTTTTCCTTCCACTCAACTTTCTGTTAACATGCTTGGATACAGCACTCTGTGAACAACCAGCTTCTTTGGCATTAAATGTTTGTGGCTTACCCTCCTTGTGAAGGGTGTCAATGATTGTCTTCTGGACAACTGTCAGATCAGCAGTCTTCCCCATGATTGTGTAGCCTAGTGAACCAAACTGAGAGACCATTTTGAAGGCTCAGGAAACCTTTGCAGGTGTTTTGAGTTGATTAGCTGATTGGCATGTCACCATATTCTAATTTGTTGAGATAGTGAATTGGTGGGTTTTTGTTAAATGTGACCCAAAATCATCACAATTAAAAGAACCAAAGACTTAAACTACTTCAGTCTGTGTGCATTGAATTTATTTAATACACGAGTTTCACAATTTGAGTTGAATTACTGAAATAAATGAACTTTTCCACGACATTCTAATTTATTGAGATGCACCTGTACTTATTATATTTAAATATATAATGTATAATAAAATAGAAAACATTTTAATTAATAATAATATTTTACAATATCACAGTTTTTACTGTATCAATGATCAAATAAACACAGCCTTGGTGAGCATAAGAGATGACTTAAAATCTTAAAAAAAGCACCTTTTGACCTGCACTATAAAAGAGGTAATTTTATTTAAATTCTGTTTTTTTAAATAGATGCAATTACGTAACCGTACAAAGTAAGTTGCTTTTTACTTTAGCTTTTTTTTTTTTTTTTTTTTTTTTTTTTTTACCTTAAATAAATTAATGACATTACATTAATTAATATTAAATATTAAAAAAAAAATTATCTGAAGTACAGCAGGATAAAGGATGTTATAAGGGCCAGAAAGAATCTTTTTTTCCCCCACATTTGAGCAATCTAAATGTGTTAAATGGCTGTTAAAAAGATGTTTCCTTCCGGAACCCTGCAGTCTTGCCTCTTCCAAACATCTTCTGATGCCCACCTGAGCTTCATCTACAGAGCTGCTTTCTTTCACACGCTAAATGTATTCTGCAGGAGAATCTGTGCTGACTGTGCTGAATGTCTGTCTGCGGTTCTGTCCACTCAGCAGCTTTCCTGATCCCTCAGTTATACATGCAGCAGCTCACTCGTTTTATCTTATCTTATCTTGTCAGAAACAGGATTATTGATTTTTTTCCTTTTCAAAGTCACATCGGAAGTCGATTTAGATCCAGCTGGAGCGTTTGCTCAGAGCGGTCGAGTGACGTATGCACAGATTGGAAGTGCTGAGAATTTGGTGTTTGTTGTAACATACAGTATAGCGATGCACCATTTATGAGAAATCAAAGCATATAAAAGAAGCGAGGGATGATGCATGGAACGAAACATTAAGCATATGATGTCCCTACAGGAGGTACTGGAGTGTAATGCTTAGCTAAATATCTCTCCACTAGAGGTAAAGCAACACTGAGCAAATGATGCTTTAAAAATGCAATAATTATACAATTATTTATTGAAGTATTTGTACATTTTGAACTAGCTCATTGGAAATGTTTCCATAATATCTCAAATGTTTCACCAAGACAGCAATAGGAGAGCAAAAGATGACTCTGGCCTGAGAAAAAGACCCTGATAATCAAAAGAGAGTTTCACAAGAAATCTCAACAGTGTCTTAAACTGTGCTTAGATTTGCCAATCAAATCTCCAATCAAATCTCAGAAATCTCTGTATGAACTCAAACATTTCTCATCAAGAGCACATGATATATTTTAGTATTTTAGGTGAAATATCTTAATAATTAACAGCTAAATAAAACACAATTAAGAACTCTATTATAGGGGTCATGTCTTATTACATTATTTCCACAGTATTTATTTATTTATTTTTTTTAATAAATTAATACTTTAATTCTGCAAGGATGCATTAAACTGATCAAAACTGACAGTGAGGACATTTATTATGTTACAAAATATTTCTATTTTGAATAAAAGCTGTTATTTTGAATTTCTTATTTATCAAACAATCATGAAAAAAAGTTTTCTACAAAAAATATTAAGCAGTAAAACTTTTTTTTCAAAATTGGTAATAATCAGAAATGTTTTGTGAGCAGCAAATCAGCACGTTAGAATGATTCTGAATGATCATGTGACACTAAAGACTGGAATAATCACAGCAATAAATAACATTTTAAAATATATATAAAAAAATAAAAGAGTTGTTTTAAACTGTAATGCTATTTAATGATATTTCCCAATATTACTGTACTAATTTTATTTTATTTTATTTTATTATTATTTTATTTTTTAACAAATAAATGCAGCCTTGCATAAATGCAGTCCAAACTTTTTAACACTAGTGTATAATAATATAAAACAGTTTTTCGGGCTATAGAAGGCATAAAGTTACAGTTTTGAATTCTTACTAGAAAAGAAAAAGTTGATTCCTCATGACATGACCCCTTTTAGTCTCCTCTGAGCAATAAAACCTTCCTCTGGGATAGTTCAGCTTTAGCATCAGCATCAGAATTCAGTGCTACTCTTCCTCAAGTGGATCGAATCTGTGATCTGTGAGTTCTGATCTACAAATCATCATACATCAGCGATGGAAATCAGTCCTGTAAAGCGTTCAGACAGGCAGAGCAAACGAGCAAAGACATTCCAACATAAACACAGATGAACAGACACGCAAACAACAGACAGATCAGTCCAGGAGAGATCCAGAAGAAGAAGACAGACCTGGTCTGCGAACATCCTGGGTTTGTGCTCAGGCACCACCCCTCCCCTCAGCTCGTCTTCCACAGCCATGAGTCTTCACGGAAAACAAGGAAGCGAAGGAGAGAGAAAGGACGAGAAAGAGAGAGACATTATTAGTTCCAAACCACAGACATTATTGAGATCAGACATAAGTGTTCATCAGTCAGAAATATCATTGATTGTTGTATAAACTGTAGTAGTTTGGCTGATTTGGTCCAATCTGGAAAGCCTACTGTCAGAAATTCCATCAAAAATGTCACATTGTGTCAAATAATGACATATTTCCATCATCCCATGGGAATAAGGGAGCTGATAAATGAAAACGGGCCATGTTGTGTGGCTTCTAACGACGGCTGCCGCTCTTACTGGCAGCTTATTTCAGCAATTACACGCCACTGAAGTGGCCGCCAGCACGCATCAAAGTGACGTTCGGTTTCATACAAAAGCGGATGTTTTCATATCCCCACATGAACATTTCCTCTCTGGAAATCGCATCAGATTCTGTTTTTAGGCAGAACAAACCACTTTAGTAGGGCCAAAAACTGGATGTGATTATCAACTAAACCATGGCTTTGTAAGGAATCATGTGTCTTGTGATATTTGGTTTGATATATGTTGACAAGACAGTATGAGTACATGACAGGACAGTTGACATTAAATGCATGCATTTGGTTTGAATATGAAAGGTTTCATTGCTTTGATACTCATATGAAATAGTCATGAATGGTACATTTATTTAATGCAGGATGATTTATTCTAGTCTTTAGCATAAGTAAATAATGAATTCCACAGTTAGGTTTAAAACAATGTGATTTGGTATTTTATTCCATTGATAAATGTACATATATGCTTGTACAAAATCGAATGCAAAAGTAATAAAAAAAAAACAACAAAAACAAACAAAAGACAAAATAAGTGCTTTGGGACTTCTAAAAAAGACAGAATCATCCATTTTATTTCAAGTCCGCTCATGTCTTTCACAACAATGTGATTTTTATTAACAAAGGTCAGTCAAAGGGTCATGGGGTCAGACACATTTCACAAGCAAAGGTCAGAAGGGAATTGTTAATAAAACTTTGTGCTATTTAACATTGCTACAGTATCAAGGCATATTTATTGCACACAGTTTGGCTACAAGAATTAAATATATGTCATCTCGTATACAGAATATATATTATCTATACTCTATATTTATGAATAAATAGCTTTTAAAAGAATTTATAGGGAAGCAATGTCTTTGTTATTGGTTTATAACTGTATAGAATCTTTAATACACAAATTTTTATACATCATTATCTGAAAGGCTAACAATGAAAAACATGAAGATTTAAAAAAGGCTTTTTTTTCAGTGCAAACATTCCATATTCTTCCAAGTTATTGTTTATATCAACATCACATTGCAAAAAGGATTTTCTAAGAATTCATTTCAGTCCTAAATTAATTCAGTATTTATGTTTCTTGATCTATAATTCATATCTCTATGTTTATTTCACAAACAGCACCACACAAAATAAGATATTTATAAGTGCCTGTATCACAACTCACTTACCTCATGTTTAATATTTTATACTGCATCTTCTTGATATTGCACATGAAACATAATACTGAAACATACTGAACACAACACTCATTTGTTGTGTTAATACTTATCTGTGAAGGTGAAAACAAATCCAAGTCATATTTCACCTCAAAATCAAGAAGAAAATTATATTTGCATAAAGAAAACTAAGCATATTTTGTATTTTGTGCTGTGAGAACTTTTTTTTACCTTTATGTAATGAAATCAGCATAAATTTAAGGCAGCACAACAAATATTATGATATATATATATTTTTATTTAAATAATATATAATATATAAATAATTAATTTATAATTATGAACTATATATATATATATATATATATATATATATATATATATATATATATATATATATATATATATATATAACATGAATATAAAACACATTTTAATGAATAATCAAAATAAAATAAAAAATAAGAAGAATAATTTAATAATTAAAACATATATATATATATATATATATATATATATATATATATATATATATATGTTTTAATTATTAAATTATTCTTCTTATTTTTTATTTTATTTTGATTATTCATTAAAATGTGTTTTATATTCATGTTATATATATATATATATATATATGTGTATGTATTATTTTGGAGTGAAACATGACCTTGACCAGGTTTTTTTGAGATTAAGCCATGAATTTAAATATTAAGAATCATATATGAGGCTTGTGTTTGAATATAAGCAAACACAACCCTGTTTGTGAAGTTTGGAAATATCCATTTTATTGCATATTTGAAAATGCACGCTCTTGATGCTGAAACTGATATTCCCGCAAGGCCTGAACACCTGAAAGCCAAATGTGATGAGGAGCGGTTGACACATGAGAGCGCTGTTCTTGTAATAGCACATAGAGATATGGAGAACATGAACATCTGACATATGATCTATTCTGATGTGTAAGACACTTTCATCACACAGTATGTTCCAGAACACAGTGAAGAGAGAAGTGCAGCAGAGAAGCTTGATCAGGCAGTTCAGGAAGAGACGATTCTGGGTATTTTCAAGATGTTCTGCTACAATCATCGATGGTTATTTGGAAGAGAAATCGCCAGCACCTTTTCTATTTTCAAGATAAACAGGTAGAAGCCGAATAAAGGCTTTCTGAATAATAAAACATTATTATTGCAGATATGCTGAAATAATTTACACTCCCTCATATCATTCTTAAACCTGTATTACTTTTTCTTTCATTTTTTTATTATTAATTTAATTTAATTTACTAATGCGATTTAATTTAATTTAATTAATTAATTTATTTATTTACAATTTTTCCTTTTGTGTTCCACTGAAAAATCAATAGCATACAGGTTTGGAACGACATGAGGGTGAAGAAATACTCACAGAATTTTTATTAATGGATGACCGATCCTTGAGAGAGCTTTTGCAAATGGCAATTTTTCTTTCTGAACAAGTTTTTTAAACATTAGCAATTCATAAAGCAACTCTTCTTTTCAGCTTAAGCACAATCTGTCCATGTCAAACTTGTTTCCTCAGATGGCAGTGCTTAAAATGACAAATACATACTGCAAACACACGACTGCCTCCATTACAAACATCCCGTTCATCCTGAGATCATTCCAGTAAGGTATTGCACTAATACACGTCAAGGAGGGAAGAGACTTGATGATTTATATTTTTATGCCCTTTTGGGAGTAAGAACCAGGTCTCCCTTCATCATCGGAGTGTCTTGGCTCCATGTCTTCATTCCTAGAATTGGATTGAAATAGCAATATACTCTGTGACACAAAATATGCGGTAAGTGCTGCATTACAGGAAGTTACATCATTTCATCAACCAATGGCTGGGGTGATGTCATTTATAACAGTGAACACAATATTGGAAGATGGGTCTCTGTAGATTCATACAGCTGAAAAGAATCCAAATAACACAGTAATAAAAATGATGAAATGAAACAAAATAAAACAACAACAGGGAGGAAATGAACCCAGTCCATCAATTAAAAGTAGCTTTGTGAGGAGACACAACATGGCAATTACAAGACTGAGACGTCCATGTTAAACTACTAATGCAATATAAATGGCAGTCGCTCTAGAAAACCCCTTATAAAATGTATAAAACATATACACAGTGACCCTAAAAAGTATTTGCATCATTCTAAAAAATGTCTGAATATCTAACAAGATATCAAATAATATACTGTACCTGCCATTTAAAATTGAAATGAATGAATTAAAAGGAAATTATTTCAATTATTTATTTCAAAATAAATTTTAAAATAATTCTAAAAATGAAATTTAATAGAAAAAGTTAATAAAAAAATAATTGCAGTTAAAATTAATACTTTTATTCACCTAGGATGCATTAAATTGATCAAAAGTGACAGTAAAGACATTTATAATTTTACAAAAGATTTCTATTTCAAATAAATGCTGTTCTTTTGGACATTCTATTTCTATATTTTAAAAAAAAAACCTGAAAAAAAATCATGGTTTTAATAAAAATATGAGGCCGCACAACTGTTTTCAGCATTGATAATAATAAGAAATATTTCTTAAACAGCAAATCAGCATATTAGAATGATTTCTGAAGGATCATGTGACACAGAAGACTGAAATAATGCTGCTGAAAATTCAGCTTTGGATCACAGGAATAAATTACATTTGAAAATATATTCAAATAGAATACAGCCTTAATGAGCATAACTGTCTTCTTTCAAAAACATTTGAACAGTAGTGTAAATAATGTATTATCACTTTTTGTGAAATGTTTTGCTTGAGCTTTATTTCTTCAAATTAATGCCACTAGATTTGACAGTTTGATATTTTGTTATCTAATGTAATGACTTGCAGACATTTTTAAGTTTGGTTTAAATATACAAATACTTTTTTGGGTCACTATTTCTAAACAGCATTACATAAGGGGTCTTTATCAAACGAACTTAGAAGGAACTGAAGTAAGTACACAGCGAGTGTGATCATGTTACCACCGCTCAATGTTTCTCCAGCCTCTTTTTTTTTCATATTACCTGTCAATAATTCCTTTAATTTGGTTGTCTTTCTCCATCTGCTGCTGTCTCAGTCTCCTCTCGCTGTTCTCCAGTCGGCTCTGATACTGCAGCAGGATTTTATTGGTCTGCTGCTCCTGAGTTAACAGCCTCCTCTCGTACTCCTCCAGCTTGCGGTGAGACATCATCAGACGCTCCTTCAAAGAGTTGATCTCCTCCTCGTATTCACGCACCTGCGTCCAGAGGAGAGAGGAGGACAGCCGGCGTGTTATCACAGCAGATGTTACCCTCATCTTGATGACTTCGTTGAAACAGTAAGGTAATAGGTTGGTGAGTGAGTAACTAAAAGTGTCAAAAAGTTTTAAAAGTATTCAAAAATAAAAGTATATATAAAAAAATCATTTAAAATAAATAAAAATGAATTTAGAAAAATAAATACAAGTAAAGTGTAATTAAAAACTAAAATATTCATTAAATAATTTTTGAAAATTATAAGTATCATCCATTCCATTAAAAGGATTTATTAAACTTTCAAAAATACTAGTTAAGATCTGGAGAAGAAAAAAAAATGAAAGGTAAAAAAGCTAATTTCATGTATTAAAAGTATTTAAAAATAAAGGTACAGATAAAAGTTTAAATTAAAAGTTAAAAAAAAAAGTAATTAAAATGACATCTACAAAAAAAATAATAAATTAAACTAATTAAATTAATAAACATTTAATACATTATAAAAATAAAAGTAAATAAAAGTAAAATTAAAAGTTAAAAAATAATTACTTTTTTGTAATTTTATGAAAATTACAATTAACAAGACATTATCCATGAAAAAAGTATTAAAAGTCTTAAAAAGTATTAAAAGCATTATGAAGTATTTAATAAAAGTAAAATAATAAAATTAAAATTACATAAAAACTTTTATTAAATAAAAATGAATTAATTAGAAATAAAATAGAAGCAAAAAAAAAAAAAAAAAGAACTAGTAAAATAAAAAAATTAAAAAAAATAAATGGAATAACTTTTAAAATTACAAATAACAAGATATTATCTATTAAATAGATTTAATAAACTTTGAAAATATTCATAAAATGTGCAAAAAAGTAATAAAAAAGGTAATAAAGTACTCCTTTAGGAGTACTCCTAAAGTACTCCTAGTGTCTAGCGTACACTACACTGTATAAAATAAATCTGTAAAATAACAGAAAAAGTATACTGGCAGCTTATTACACAGAACATTATCCATTAATTTTACAGACATTTCTGTTAACACTAAAACACAACACAATGCAGTGTAAAATTCAAAATACTGGTAAAACACCTGTAAAAAATAAATACGGAAAAAATCCTTCAAATTATATAGTACATTGTGCCCTATTTTTTTTTTAATTTTTTTTTTTTAGAGTAACTAAAAGTGTTGGTCATTTACTTAATCTCAAAAATCCTTTCTTTCTTCTGTGGAATATAAAAGAGACCTTTTTTAAGGATATCCTGGGCACAATATTCTTCAAAAATTCATCTTTTGTGAGAAATAAAGACTAAGAAAGTAAGTCATACGGGTTTAGAACAGCATCAAGGTGAGTAAATAATGACAGTTTTCATATTTTTGTAGCTCAGCCATTTTCGAAACAGTGTGTTTTTTCCAGTAATGAGCAACTTTCAGATTTTGGCCCAAATTCGGCAACTTACAAGCAAGCATGATTTTGCTCCCTGCAGCTTTTCCACAAGGAATGTGTCATTCATGCATGAAAATGTTGCCTAGGTGGGCAGCTACAGTTAATGCAAATGAGCAAAATTCTCCTTCCAAACCACACGGGAATGAGAAAATGTATTTAAAAACGCTGATTCATAGCTGAGAAATAGGCACACTGTGAAACAATGAAAAGCGGTTTGCGTGTCACCTCTACACAAATTTGCACAGGGGAGAACAGAGGGTCAAGAGCAGACAGGACGTACTGATTGAAAGCCCATGCTGCTCTCTCCTGAAGTCTGTTTACTGCAAAAGGCTGCTCATTCTCATTTGATATTTAAATAATGCATAAATGAGGCTGCCAGCACCATCTGCTGCAGAGGTGAAAGATATGATATGCATTTCCTTGACACTTGTGTGCTGAGGTGGAAGACACAACTGAATGTCTTGTGGCACATTTGCAAGGACAGAGAAAAGAATCAAGCTCGAGTTTGGATCAAGAAAAAGTGTCAAAAAGGGATAGTTCACCGAAAAATGAAGATTGTCAACATGAGGGTGAGTTAATGATGATAAAATGTCATTTTGGGGTGAACTATCCCTTTAATTCACCCTAAAGTGATTCTAATTCAAAGCCCACAACATTCACATCTCAGCTAATGTGACAGTATCTGTTGGTGTAAATATAATAAACCCACAGCACACATCTAGTAGAGTAAGAGAGAAACACACCCTGTCCAGACGCGACTCGTCCATGCTCTTTGAATACTCCTTGAGTTTGTATTCTTCTCTGTCGATGCGAGAACTCTCTATGTCAGCAGAAAGATGGGGCATGTTGGACACCCAGGCGACCGTTCGCTCAGAGGCAGGGGTCGTGGGGTTGAGAGTGGATGGAGATTGGGAAGAGCCCTGAGGAAAAGAACACAAGATCATGTAAGTGTGGAAACACTTGGGTTGCATCTTTAATATTTACACTACACTTCGGTTTGGTAAGATTTTTAATGTTTTTGAAAGAAGTTTCTTATGCTCACCAAGCTACTTTTTTTTTTTTTTTTAAATCAAAAATACAGTAAAAAGATTAATAGTGTGAAATATTATTACAATTTAAAATAAGTGTTTTCTGTTTGAATATATCATAAAATGTCATTTATTCCACTGATGCAAAGCTCCAGCCTTCAGTGTCACATGATCCTTCAGAAATCATTCTAATATGCTATTCTATTTGCTATATTAATTTAATAAAAAAAAAAAAGAAAAAAGTATGCTGGTTAATTTTAATATGCTACTACTGATTATAGTGCTTTCAGCTCCATTTAACACATTTTACCAGGTTTTAATCTATTTCACAGAATTCTGCAGGTGTTTTTCTAAAATATACCAAAAAATAGTCTGTGTAGCATTTTTTAAAAATCTTTTTATAGTTAAATAAATAAATATTTAAATAATGAGATTTATTACTGTTTTTTCATTTAGATGAATAAATTGTATTGTTTTTGTTTGTTTTACTAGGTGTGTATAATATAAATATAAGACGTTTTAAAATTTTAACGAGATTCTCATTTTTGTGGGTCATAAATATTGATTTTTTTTTTTTTTAATTTGTAAAAATTACAACTAACAAGATATTATCCATTAAAATGGCTTTAATCAACTTCCAAAATATTATTAAAATCAGCGAAGAATAACTGTGAAAATCTCCTTGTGTGGCATTTTATATTTTTTATAGCGAAATAAATATTTATTTAAATAACGTCTCGGTTACGTATGTAACCCTCGTTCCCTGAAGGAGGGAACGGAGACGTCACGTCGGATGACCGACGAAATTGGGATCTCGCCAGAGAGACCAATCCACTTCGAGTGTAACTAAACGAGCCAATGGACATTGGCATGCGATTATTGCATCCAGCTGCCGCTGATCACAGCGTGAGCATAAGAGGCAGCTGATGCACCGCATCAATTATGTTTTCGCTGAGGAGCCGAGCCGGCGACCCGGCAGCTCAGCGGTGGTACAGCGACTGTGGCGACGGGACGTGACGTCTCCGTTCCCTCCTTCAGGGAACGAGGGTTACATACGTAACCGAGACGTTCCCCTTTCAGTCGGTCACTCCGAGTCACGTCGGATGACCGACGAAATTGGGATCCCTACCAAAGCGCCACAGGAGCTGCCCCTTCCAGTGCCCTGTGTAGGGCTCCTGACCCTTCCTATAAGGCAGACGATAGGACCGGGCTCTACACAGAGAAGGTCAACTACTGGTGTTCCTTGAGCAACCCAAACAGTAGGACTAGGATAACACTGGGAAGCGTGCCCTTCCACTTGGAAGAGGCACACTGCGGAGTCACCTCCTCCCAAAGGGGGTTTAAGTGACATTCAAACATGTGAAGTAACCCAGAGGGCCCTTTTGCACATGGAAGTCTCTGAGATGGCTCAGGCTGCATCTTTAGAGATGGCAGAACGTGGTCCGCCAGGGGAAACACGGCTCTAATAAGAATACCGTGGAATACACATATGGGATCCCGACAGGGTCTCTCATATGGGCACTAGCCTCGCACCAGTTTTCAAGAATTCATTGGCTGAAGGCCTGGCGCCGGACGCTCCGCCGTGTCCGGACGCCGGAGTGCTGGAGGACTCAACAGGGTTTGCCTGGTTAAGGAACTCTCTGGAGAATTAGGCGTAAGGACGCCGCAAGCCGACTCTGAGCCGGCCCTCTCAGTGCCACTACCCGTTTGAGGTGAGAACACAGGAGGAAACCGGTTCGACACGTAGGCTATAAAACCTAGCGAACGTGTTGGGAGTCGCCCAACCCGCAGCTCTACAGATGTCTGCTAGCGAGGCACCACGAGCCAGCGCCCAGGACGATGCGACACCCCTAGTGGAGTGAGCACGCAACCTGAGCGGGCAGGGCACACCTTGTGCTTCGTAGGCCAAGGTGATGGCATCCACTATCCAGTGGGCCATCCTCTGCTTGGAGACAGCCTTCCCCTTCTGCTGTCCTCCGTAACAGACAAAGAGCTGTTCTGAGGTCCTGAAGCTCTGAGTTCTATCCACGTACTGACGCAGTGCGCGTACAGGACAGAGCAAAGCTAGGGCTGGGTCTGCCTCCTCCAGGGGCAGCGCTTGCAGGCTCACTACCTGGTCCCTGAAGGGCGTGGTAGGAACCTTGGGCACATAGCCGGGCCGGGGCCTCAGTGTTGCACTGGAGTCGGCCGGCCCAAACTCAAGGCACGACTCGTCGACCGAAAATGCCTGCAGGTCCCCCACCCTCTTGATTGAGGCCAATGCAGTCAGGAGTAGGGTTTTCATAGAAAGAAACTTCAACTCGACTGACTGCAATGGCTCAAAGGGGGCAGTTTGTAGGGCTCTTAGCACCAAAGCCAAATCCCAAGAGGGAAGGGAGGGAGGCCTCGGAGGATTTAACCTCCTGGCCCCCCTAAGAAACCTGACGACCAGATCGTGCTTCCCCACCGACCTCCCCTCTATGGGGTCGTGGTGGGCAGAAATAGCAGCAACATATACCTTAAGGGTGGAGGGGGACAGCCTACGCTCCAACCCTTGTTGCAAAAAGGAAAGCACGGCTCTGATCGAACATCTCCGGGGGTCCTCCTGGTAAGAGGAACACCATTCGACGAACAGGTTCCACTTCAGCGCATAGGCCCGTCTTGTGGACGGTGCTCGTGCTGAAGCGATAGTGAGCGCTACCTCCTGGGGCAGGTCACCTAGAACCTCCGCGTCCCGTCCAGGGACCACACATGAAGTTTCCACAAGTCTGGACGCGGGTGCCAGAGGGTGCCCCGTCTCTGAGAAAGCAGATCCTTCCTCAGAGGAATCGGCCAGGGAGGGGCTGTCGCGAGGAGCATGAGTTCCGGGAACCAGGTCCTGTTGGGCCAATATGGAGCCACTAACAGGACCTGCTCCTCGTCCTCCCTGATCTTGCACAATGTCTGTGCTAGCAGGCTCACTGGGGGAAACGCATACTTGCGCAAGCCCTGGGGCCAGCTGTGTGCCAGTGCATCCGTGCCGAGCGTTGCCTCGGACAGGGAGTAGAACCACTGGCAGTGGGTGGTTTCTGGAGATGCAAACAGGTCTACCTGAGCAACTCCGAACCGACTCCAATCAGCTGGACCGCCTGGGGATGGAGTCTCCACTCCCCAGGAAGTGCCGCTCGAGACAGCTCGTCGGCCGCCTGATTGAACACTCCTGGGATGTGGATGGCACGAAGGGACCTCAGATGCTTCTGACTCCAGAGGAGGAGGTGGCGGGCGAGTTGCGACATGCGACGGGAGCGCAAACCGCCTTGCCGGTTGATATAGGCAACGGTCGCAGTGTTGTCCGTACGGACCAGAACGTCCCTGCCCCAAAGGCGCCCTCTGAGGCGGCACAGGGTAAGGCGTACTGCCAGCAACTCGAGGCAATTGATATGCCAACGCAGAAGGGGGCCCGTCCAACCCCTGATACTGCGTGCCCGTTGTACGTGGCACCCCAGCCGGTGGCCGAGGCATCCGTGAATACCACAGCATGCCTGGATACCTGCTCCAGGGGCACTCCTGCCCGAAGGAACGAAGGATCTGACCACGGGCTGAAGGTCTTGCGGCAGGCCGGTGTAATCTGAACCCGGTGAGTACCGCGTTTCCACGCCCACCTCGGGATTCGATCATGGAGCCAGTGCTGAAGCGGTCTCATATGGAGCAGACCGAGCGGAACTATGGCCGCAGCTGCAGCCATATGCCCCAGGAGCCTCTGAAAGAGTTTCAGTGGGACCGCTGTCCTGCCTGATAAGTCTTGAGGCAGTTCAGCACCGACTGAGCACGTTCCTGGGTGAGGCGTGCTGTCTGGTTGACCGAATCCAACTCCATGCCGAGAAAAGAGATCCTCTGCACTGGCACGAGTTGCTCTTTTCCCAACTGACCCGAAGGCCCAACTGGCTGAGGTGCCTGAGCACCAGGTCCCTGTGTGCGCACAACAGCTCTCGAGACTGTGCAAGTATGAGCCAGTCGTAGAGGTAGTTGAGAATGCGCACACCCCGTTGTCTCAGGGGAACAAGGGGCCGCCTCTGCGACTTTGGTGAAGACACGAGGCGAAAAGGGACAGCCGGAAGGGCAGGACCTTGTACTGATATGCCCGACCGTCGAACGCGAATCGCAGGAATGGCCTGTCTCGCGGGAGAATCGAAACATGAAAGTACGCGTCCTTCAGGTCGATTGCTGCAAACCAATCTAGGGGACGGACGCATCCAAGAATGCGTTTCTGCGTCAACATCTTGAACGGCATCTTGTGAAGTGCACGGTTCAAAACTCGCAGATCCAAGATCGGTCATAACCCACCGCTTTTCTTGGGCACAATGAAGTAAGGGCTGTAAAACCCCGACCTCATATCGGCTGGAGGGACCGGCTCTATTGCATCCTTCGCCAGTAGGACTGCAATCTCCGCGAGCAAGACAGGGGCATCGACGGCTTTGACTGAAGTGTACCGGATGCCCCTGAACTTGGGGGGGACGCCGGGCGAACTGAATCGCATAGCCGAGTCTGATGGTCCGCAGGAGCCACCGGGACGGGCTGGGGAGCGCTAACCAGGCTCCGAGAGACCGCACCAGCGGGGCCAACGGGCCCACCGACATGCCCACGGTGGGGCAGCGAGGTGGAACACAGGGACCGGCCCCAGGGCCTGTGACGGCCTGGCCTGTGACGGCAGGGGGCGGGGTCTGGGTGTGTAGTGTAGCACTCACCTGATTTCTCCTCGCATGGGAGGAGACACAGGAACCCGGCTTGAGGCTTGTGACAGCCCGGCGTTTGACGACTTGAAGCGGGGACTGGAGTGCTACTGCCCTTACCTGGTTCCACGAATGGGCAGGAGGGGTGCTCTTGGGCAACCACCCACTGCCTGCTGGCGAGAGAGGAGGAGGGAAGTGATCCTGTGATGCACGGATCACCACTCTCCTCCTCTTGAGACCCGGAGATTGAGGAGACCGCTCTTTACTGATGCTTTGGGTACCGCTGGCTGCTGGGCCAGCGGCGGAACAAAATGAACAAAAGATACTCCACCCGGCCCTCCTCCGGGGGAGGGAGTGGTGCAGTCACCATCTCCCGATGAGCAGTCTCCTCCATCTCTGGGTCGACCGTCCCAGGGCCTCTTGCACTTGCGCTTGCCGCCAGGTTTGGCAGGGGCCTGGACGGGCTGGGCGTCCTGCCTGCGACCGGCTCCACGACGCTGCCTGGTGAAGGCTGCTGCGGCTGCGCGGGAGCGGGGACGGCCGCAGGGGGCGCCCACGGCGACGAGCAGGCTGAGTGGCTGCAGCCGGGGTGGAAGCAGCAGGTTTCCTCCGGCGCATGATGTGTTTGCCTCAGTCTGCTTCTGGGCTGCCGAGAACTGCTGGGCAAAGCTCTCGACAGCGTCGCCGAAAGGGCCGGTCTGTGACACGGGAGTACCTTCTCCTGCCCCGTCATGTCAGCGAGACACAGCCAGAGATGGCGCTCCTGGACATCGCACAACCCAGAGACTGTGCGGTCACCTTCGTCACTCGTAGCGCGAGGTCCGTCGCAGCACGCAGCTCATGTAGAACCGCCAGGTCGTGACCACCCTCGTGCAGGTCTTTCAGTGCTTTGGCCTGGTGGACCTGCAGCAACGCCATAGCGTGGAGGGCGGAAGCCGCCTCCCCACAGGCTCTACAAGCACTGCCAGTTAGACCTGACGAATACTTAGAGGCCCGTGAGGGGAGACACGGATCACCCCGCAGGGTGGAAGCGGCTGTTGGACACAGTTGCATGGCCACAGACCGTTCCACCGAGGGGATGCCCGCATACCCCAAAGCGGCTCCACCATCGAGGGTGGTGAGAGCGGAAGAACTACAAGATGTGTTTCGGGCAGTGAAAGGTGCCCTCCACAATCTTGTCAGCTCCTCATGCACTTCCGGAAAGAATGGCACCGGAGGGGGGCGCTGAGAACCAGCGCCACCCCCACCGAGGAACCACTCGCCCAGCCTCGAAGGATCGGGACACGGTGGCTTTTTAGGATTCCACACGAGCCCGACATTCTCGGCGGCCCGGGAAAGCATAGCCGTCATCTCTGGGTCTGGCACGGACAACGCTACCACACCCGAAGGGGGCAACGCAGCCGGGTCGTCATCCCCGGAGAGAGAGGGCCCGCCCTCCGATGCGGTGATCGACATCTGGTCGTCAGAGGGGGCACCGAAGGAAACGCGTGGCCAGCGCGCTCCTTCGGCAGCTCCACCGGCTGCGGAGTGCTTGAGGGGTGAGGAGCTCCACTTGGGGAAGCCCTCACCGTAATCCTCAAATCACCTCTAACTCCACCGGATCCAGTGTGCACGCCGGATCACAGCAGGCAGAGGGACTCTGCCATGTTTGACATAGCAGAGTCACACTCCGAGATGGTCATGTCCCCGCAAGAAGAACATGAACCATCCACGAAAGCCACCTCAGCGTGCTGAATGCCCAGACACGTGAGGAAGCGATCGTGACCGTCCTGAGGCGCCAGGAAACGACCACACCCAGAAACGCACGGGTGAAAAGACATCTTTAAAAAGACGCGATCACCCGTGTTGCTCTTTTAGAGAAATTGCTCTTTCAGAGAAATGCTCTTTTAGTGCTGAAGCACGCAGGGGAGCTGGCCACCGCACACTCCTAGTGTGGCTGTCAGCAGGAAGACGATCTTTCTCTCCCGGACACCGTGACCACCGCTGCCGCGCCGTAACGCCCGCACTCGCTCGCAGAACACTCTCTTGGAAGGGAGAGCAGTAGCTTTAACCACTACCGCTCGGCTCCGAAGCGAAAGGATAATTGATGCGGTGCATCAGCTGCCTCTTATGCTCACGCTGTGATCAGCGGCAGCTGGATGCAATAATCGCATGCCAATGTCCATTGGCTCGTTTAGTTACACTCGAAGTGGATTGGTCTCTCTGGCGAGATCCCAATTTCGTCGGTCATCCGACGTGACTCGGAGTGACTGACTGAAAGGGGAACCACATTTATCACGTTGCAAAAAAATAAAAATAAAAAATCAAAATATTGAGAAAATCACTTTTAAAGTTGTCCAAATGAAGTTCTTAGCAATGCATATTACTAATCAAAAATTAAGTTTTGATATATTTATGGTAGGAAATTTACTAAATATCTTCATGGAACATGATCTTTACTTAATATCCTAATGATTGTTGGCATAAAAAAAAAAATCTATAATTTTGACCCATACAATGTATTTTTGGCTACTGCTACAAATATACCCCAGCGACTTAAGACTGGTTTTGTGGTCCAGGGTCACAAATGACTTTTTATAGAGATCATGCACAAAAGAAATATCTAGCTGAAAAATACTAGACAAAGGCACATGTTGGATAGCAGGGAGAGTGAGGAATGGTTTCTGATTGGAACACCTGTTTGCTCATGGTAGGCTTGAGCAGATGCTGTTGCTGGATCTGCTGTCGTTCCTGATGTGACTTGGATTGCTGCGTGGACTGCGGCGTCCCGCCCTGAGAGCCCTGCGATCCCTGGCTCTCTCTGGTGGAGCTCTGCTGATGCGGCAGGCCAGGCGGGGTGCTGTCTTTGACGGACAGCTGCTGCCGAGGGCCCTGCTGCCGGCCCCCGAAGCCGGACTCCGGGGACTGGAGCAGGTTTCCGCTCTGCGGCCTAGTTTTGCCTGCAGGAGCGGCTGCGGCAGCAGAACTCACGGAAAGCTGATGCGAGGGTTGCGATTTCATGCGCTGCGTGGGAGGAGCCATGGAGCTTTGACGGACGGGCTGAACGGTGGAAGGAGGCGTGGCGAGCGATGAATGAGATGTGCCGGTCTGCGATGCCATGCCTGCCATCTGCTGCTGCTCCTGGTCATGAGACACATGCTTAAATAACAGCCACCAATAAAACACAACAGAATGCTGCAGGAGTGAATGAACCGAAGTTACCACAGGATATTTCCATTTGCTTTTGGATTAAATAAGATCTGTGACCAAGAAAAGTTTACAAATCTATGATGCTTAAAGTTGAACTTCTTTAGTCCCTTTCTGTCCACTACTGTCACCTGAGTTTTGGTTGCCTTTGGCTTGCTGAGCTGGGGCTTAAAAGGTAATTAACATTCAGAAATATTATCAATTTCGCACTATCAAATTAAAACAAATCTTGAACTGAATTGAGCTCGATAATGACACTGTCTTCTGTAATCTGAGGGTGCAAAGAAGTCAAAATATTGAGAAAATCACCTTTAAAGTTATCCAAATGAAGCTCTTAGCAATGCATATTACTAATCAAAAATTACATTTTGATATATTTACGGAAGGAAATTTACAAAATATTTTCATAAAACATAATCTTTACTTAGTATCCTAATGATTTTTGGCATGAAAGAAAAATCGATAATTTTGACCCATACAATGTATTTTTGGCTATTGCTACAAATATACCCGTGCTACTTAAGACTGGTTTTGTGGTCCAGGTCACACACATATATATACACAGGTGCATGTCAATAAATTAGAATGTCGTGGAAAAGTTCATTTATTTCAGTAATTCAACTCAAATTGTGAAACTCGTGTATTAAATAAATTCAGTGCACACAGACTGAAGTAGTTTAAGTCTTTGGTTCTTTTAATTGTGATGATTTTTGCTCACATTTAACAAAAATCCACCAATTCTCAATCTCAACAAATTAGAATATGGTGACATGCCAATCAGCTAATCAACTCAAAACACCTGCAAAGGTTTCCTGAGCCTTCAAAATGGTCTCTCAGTTTGGTTCACTAGGCTACACAATCATGGGGAAGACTGCTGATCTGACAGTTGTCCAGAAGACAATCATTGACACCCTTCACAAGGAGGGTAAGCCACAAACATTCATTGCCAAAGAAGCTGGCTGTTCACAGAGTGCTGTATCCAAGCATGTTAACAGAAAGTTGAGTGGAAGGAAAAAGTGTGGAAGAAAAAGATGCACAACCAACCGAGAGAACAGCAGCCTTATGAGGATTGTCAAGTAAAATCGATTCAAGAATTTGGGTGAACTTCACAAGGAATGGACTGAGGCTGGGGTCAAGGCATCAAGAGCCACCACACACAGACGTGTCAAGGAATTTGGCTACAGTTGTCGTATTCCTCTTGTTAAGCCACTCCTGAACCACAGACAACGTCAGAGGTGTCTTGGGGAAGTCGTGGCCTAATGGTTAGGGAGATCGATTCTCGCACCGGCAGGAATTGAAGGTGGGGATTGTGAATGAACAGCACTCTCTCTGCCTTCGATACCATGACTGAGGTGCCCTTGAGCAAGGCACCGAACCCCCAATTGCTCCCCGGGTGCTGGAGCAATGGCTGCCCACTGTTCCGGGTGTGTGTTCACGGTGTGTGTGTGTGTGTGTGTGCGTTTGTTCACTATTCACTGCTGTGTGTGTGCACTTGGATGGGTTAAATGCAGAGCACCAATTTCGAGTATGGTTCACCATACTTGACAATATGTCACGACTTTCTTACCTGGGCTAAGGAGAAGAAGAACTGGACTGTTGCCCAGTGGTCCAAAGTCCTCTTTTCAGATGAGAGCAAGTTTTGTATTTCATTTGGAAACAAAGGTCCTAGAGTCTGGAGGAAGGGTGGAGAAGCTCATAGCCCAAGTTGCTTGAAGTCCAGTGTTAAGTTTCCACAGTCTGTGATGATTTGGGGTGCAATTTCATCTGCTGGTGTTGGTCCATTGTGTTTTTTGAAAACCAAAGTCACCCGTGCACCCGTTTACCAAGAAATTCTGGAGCACTTCATGCTTCCTTCTGCTGACCAGCTTTTTAAAGATGCTGATTTCATTTTCCAGCAGGATTTGGCACCTGCCCACACTGCCAAAAGCACCAAAAGTTGGTTAAACGACCATGGTGTTGGTGTGCTTGACTGGCCAGCAAACTCACCAGACCTGAACCCCATAGAGAATCTATGAGATATTGTCAAGAGGAAGATGAGAGACACCAGACCCAACAATGCAGATGAGCTGAAAGCCACTGTCAAAGAAACCTGGGCTTCCATACCACCTCAGCAGTGCCACAAACTGATCACCTCCATGCCACGCCGAATTGAGGCAGTAATTAAAGCAAAAGGAGCCCCTATCAAGTATTGAGTACATATACAGTAAATGAACATACTTTCCAGAAGGCCGACAATTCACTAAAAATGTTTTTTTTTTATTGGTCTTATTAAGTATTCTAATTTGTTGAGATAGTGAATTGGTGGGTTTTTGTTAAATGTGAGCCAAAATCATCACAATCAAAAGAACCAAAGACTTAAACTACTTCAGTCTGTGTGCATTGAATTTATTTAATACACGAGTTTCACAATTTGAGTTGAATTAATAAATGAACTTTTCCACGACATTCTAATTCATTGAGATGCACCTGTATATACACATATATACATATATATACATATATTTATATTTTGCTTTGGGACAATAGACAATGGGACCGAAAGTTTCCAAAATATCAGGGTTTTTAGGCATGGTCCCATTTCTCATTTTATGATGAAGATGATGTTGCTCTTTAGCTTCTTTGTAGCATTTTGGAAGGACACTGCAAATAATGATGTTGTTACAGAGTGCTTTTGTCTTGTTTTCCAGTACAAACATCTAAACATTCTTAAATCAAGATATATTTACTTTTTTTCAAAATGACATAAGATAGTAAGTCTTGTTTTCTGAAAAATGTATCAAAATTAAGTGCGTTCATTTTTAAAACAAGAAGAAACATCTGCCAATGGGGTCAAAAAAAAAAAAAAAAAAAAAAAAAAAAAAAAAAACTTAATTCGAAGGGAAAACAAGTGGGTAGATTTTTATCACTTAAATTTGATAGATTTTTTAGAAAACAGGATCCAAACATCTTTAGTTATTTTGCTTCACAATTAAATGTATCTTGATTCAAGAAAGCTTACATATTTGTACTGGAAATATATATATATTTTTTATTTTATTTATGTATTTATTTATTTTTTTGCAGTGGAGAACTTCTATACTAACGTCTTTCAAAAGCTAATAAAAATTGTCAAAGTTGCACATCATGAGCTTCTTTGTGGCTTTTGACCATGGTATCACCATACTTTTTTTGCAGTGACTTCTACATTAAGATCAAAATGATGCAAAAGCCACTAAAAACGGTCAAGAAAATACCTGCATGTGCATGGAGATTTGGCGTCGGCTGTATTCGCTCTGGTTATGGCGGCTGTAGTCGTCGCTGTAGCTGTGGGAGTGAATAATGCTCGGCTGGCCCAGATGAGGGCCGGGTCTGAGGGTGGAGAGGTCCTCGCTCCGGGAGAAGCCGCCGTGGGCGAACTGCGGGATGTAAGTGGGGTGAGAGGCGTCCGGCTCTGGGGCCAGCAGGAGAGGAGGAGGAGGTTGAGCTCGACTGTGCTGGTGGTGAAGCTGAGGGCCATCAGCAGCCAGGTGGAACAGAGGGTTCTGGAAGGAGAGGGGGTAGCGGAGAGCGGCGGCCTGCTGTTGTTGCTGTTGGGACAGCGAGTCGGTGGTGGCTCCCATCTGGCTTAGCTGGTTCAACCTCAGACCCCCGGATATGCTGGAACCCCCGGATCCGGCTGACATGCGCCCTCCAGCGCGCAGCTGACCTCCGAGGCCTCCTCCCAAGGCCGCGAGCCCACCGTAGCTGCCGAGGCCAGCAATCGAGGCCTGGGGAGAGTTGAGCATGTCCCCCATAGACTGCAGGTTAGAGACGCTGTTCATTCTTGAGTCCTGGAGGTCCATCATAGAAACATTTTCATTAACACCTAGAACCCTAGGGCCAGAACGCTGCAGATACCTGCCCTGCGCAGCAGGTGTGGCCGCTTATGAATGTGGCTTGACAGTGTGTGTGTATTAACTTGAGGGTTAAAAAGGAATCATTCACCCAAAATTGAAATTTCTGTCATTATTTACTCATGTCATTGAAAACCCATATGCTGTTGTTTTTTCACTGGAACTCATTTTTATGCTTAAAAATATGCTGCCATGTTTATATTCCTTTGCTTTTTATGCATAAAAACAAAAGCCAGGTTGTTCTAATAATAATGTCACTTTTAATTATATAAATATAGTGTATAATATAATACATAACACTTAAAAAACATTATATTTAAATACATTATATTTAATAAATAATTAAAATCAGCTTTTATAAGATAAAATTAATTAAACTAAATTCAAAATGAACAAAAAATGCCATAAAAAGTACTAAAAATGTATTTATTTTTTAATGCCTCATTTAAATGTATCATAGTTACACTGTGTAAAACATTTCCATTTAAAAAAAAATCACATCAAAATTACTGATTATAGCCTACACAGAGGTAAGTTTTTGTTGACATGAAATGTATAGCATATTTAAGAAAATGTATTAATTAAATAAGAATTAAAATAAAGACACCCAGTTGTCCTAGTAATAATATATAATTGTTTAAATATTTAAACAATGTTAATAAATAATTAGCATCAGCTTTTAAGAAAAATCAATTTAACTGAATTCAAAAAAGAAAAAAAAACAATCACCATAAAAGCACCATAAAAGTAGTTCATATGACTTAAATAGATTTTTTCCCTCCTTATGATTAATTTAAATGTCATTAAGTTACATTTCAGTGTCATTGTTACATTGTTTATTGCTTGTGTAAAATTTTCCATTGGAAAAAATAATTAATGTATAATTTGCTGATTATATTTTATACATAGGTACGTTTTTTTTTAGATGATATTCACAGCATCTTAAAAAGAATCATTTTTTTATGATATAAATAAAATAACAAAATAAAGAACAAAGAAAAGTCGTAGTAATAAAGTCATAGAAAATGATATTTAATTAATCAAATGTAATATTCTATATATTGCAATATTTAAATCTTATAATATTATATTTTAACAATTGTATAATATAATAAGAAATAATTTCCAAAAGCTTTTATAGGAGAAAACTAAATTGAAATTAAATTAATTTAACATTTGTAGCAAAAAAACAAACAAACAAATAATAATAATAATAATTAAAAAAAAAAAAAAAAATTCTGAGACCTCTAAAAAGACTAAAATAGTCAAATGAATTTACAAAACAGCAATGAGGCAAAACCAAACATGGCAAGTACCATTTGTATGTAATTATTATTATTATTTTTTAAATTAATTACATTAAATTGGTTCAATCTTTTATTTTAATAAGACCTGGAATATAGTGCACAAATAATATGTACTACCTTTATAGTGCTTTTTCAACAGCATTGGTCACAAAGAAAAATACATGTGATGCAATTTTGCAGTAAATACTCACAGAATTAAAATTTTTGGGTGAACTATTGATTTTATGTCAGGACCCTGAATCCCAAATGTTGATGCAAGATTAAGGTAAAGAATCTCTATGCACCCACATCATCTCGTAGCCCTCTTTCCATGCTTGGATGGTATTTGACTCTGCAGTAAGCAGGTCAGTGGTGCTTCCTTCTCCCACAGGAACATAGCCAACCCTCAGAAAAGCTGGTGAAACGTGTGCTAGGGAGCGAGCTGTTATTCACATGACAATTCGGACCAGACAGCACTGACCATAGTCATGAAGTATTTCTAAATGAAAGGGGCGATTATTTAATCAGAACCCTCACCCTATCAGAAGCACTGCTCTATGGGACTTACCTTTGGGTCTGGATCAGTAATATCAGAACTGCTAGTACAGTACGCTGGACTGGAGCGGGCCAACGGGGGACGGGCCATATAGAAAACGTCTTTAGATGAGGCTCGGTGAGGATGATCGCGGTCCGCAAACCCCCCCATTCCGGCCCGGGACGGAGGGGCGCCACCACTGGACATGGCAGAGGTTGGAGAGGGCAGGCGAGTGATCTCGACTGAACTATGTGAGATATGAGAAAGTTAACATGGGAAATCATATCCATGCTCATTTTCTCCACAAGCAATAGTACATAAGACATTCACTTAAGCTCAGTTCCAAAACCTTGCGAGCCATATGATGTGATATTTTCATTTATTTTATTAATAAATAAACTTTGATACGGTGTTATTTTAGCATCATTGATATACTATTATTATTTATGTTAATATTTATATATTTTTTTTAAAATATTTTCTGTTTTTACTTTAATCTTAGTAAAAGTTTTAGTAATTCTAAGTAATTGTTAGTAGTAATTGTGTAATTGTCTTTTTGACATTTTTATTAGTGTATTTTTAATGTCTATATGGCATTTATTAATATGTATTTATTAGTTTTAGTTGATTTAATTTTAGTTATTTTATACTTGAAAACACTTTTATACTTGAATACTCTACAAAAATGAGAAATGCTGGAAAATATCAACTGAAAATATATATTTTATATTTTATATATATTTTAATATACCTTATTTTATTTCAGTTAACATTTATTTTCTTTCAAGTATTTTTTATTTTTATGGTTTTAGTTTTAGTTAACGATAATAATCCTGTTTTCATAGGATTACTGAAATAAAACAAACAGTATGAAAAAATAACCTTTATTTTAATATTTGCTAAAGATTATATTTAACAATGTTATTCAATTATCAGTCTTTTTAAAAGGTTTGTTTTAAGTGACAGGAAAAAAAAATCTAAAAGTTATGTTGAAATAATTCCCATAAAAATGAAATAATTTCCATAAAAATGGGAATGCACAATGAAATATTCAGACAACTAAACTAAACTAAACTAAACTAAAATATATTAAAGTAAAATAAAATTAAATAAATTAAAATTAAATAAAATAAAAATGTATTAATAAAATTTATACTCTTACCCATTTCTTTAAAATACAATATTTTACATTTTATTATATTTTATAATACGTGTACATTGTATTTTAAATGTGTTTTTATACTGTGCGATAAAAGATTTTAAAATAAAATAAAATAATCATAAATAATGTATTAATAAAATTGATACTCTTATCCAGTTCTTTAAAATACAATATTTTACATCTAAATGTTATGTTGAAATAATTCCCATAAAATGAAATAATTCCCATTAAAATGGGAATGCACAATGAAATATTTGGACAACTAAACTAAACTAAACTAAACTAAACTAATCTAAGCTAAACTAATAAAAAAAATATATATATAGAAAGTATTACTACAATTTATACTCTTACCCATTTCTTTAAAATACAATATTTTACATTATTTTATTATATTTTATAATACATATACATTGTATTTTAAATGTGTTTTTATACTGTGCAATACAAGATTTCAAAATAAAATAAAATGTATTTATAATAGGGCTGTCAAACGATTAATCGCATCCAAAATAAAAGATTTTGCTTACAGAATATATATGCGTGTGTACTGTGTATATTTATTATGTATATATAAAGACACACACATACAGTATATATTTTGAAAATATTTACATGTATTTACATGTATATATTTATACTCATATAATTTATAGTATATCTAAATATATTTAATATATAATCATAACATTTTTCTTAAATATATATATGCATGTGTGTGTATTTATATACACATAATAAATATATACAGTATGCACACATATATTCTGTAAAAAAACACTTTTATTTTGGATGCGATTAATTGTTTGACAGCCCTAATTTATAAATAAAAAAAATATCAATAAAATGTATACTCTTACCTATTTTCTTAAAATACAATATTTTACATTATTTTAATATATTTTATATGTATAAATTGTGTTTTAAATGTGTTTTTATTCTGTGGAATAAAATATTTTATATAAAATATAATAAAAATGTGATATTATAAAAGACAACATGTTGTTTCCTAAATTAAATAACTGCCTTTTTTATAGTTACTGTACTAAAACCAAAATTAATGATTCAAACAGTCTCTGTAAAATAGAATAAAACTGTTTAAAAATAGAAAGCAGAATGAAACAGTAAAAAAAAAAAAAAAATCAATTCTGTACATTTTTTTTTTTTTAATTTTTATCACCCATTGCACCTCAATTCAATTTTGGAAAAGATGCCTAAAAATACAGACTATAGGCAGCTCACTAGGTTTTGGAAAGTAGTTTCTGCAGAGGTGACACACATAAAGCACACAGCAGATGTTACCTGTTGAGGTCCCTCATCATGAGGTTCTGGAACTCAGACGAGATGCCCCTGTTGAAGCTGGGCCTGGAGAGCAGCCTGTCTGTCTGTCTCTCTGGAGGCGGTCTGTCCGTCTGATGGCTGGGCTGTCGCTGGAGGTGAGGGTTACGAAGGGCCATGCTGATGTCATTCAGAAGGCGGGGCAATGGTCCGAGTTTGATGATAGCATCCTTTGGTGAAGTAAAAACAGACAGAGGAAACCAAACTGATGACCGATCGCAAACATAAGTAGACAATCACACTCATTTTCATCTAGATAATCAAACAGCATCTACCTTGCTTAGCTGTGCCATGACTTCCCACAGAAGACTGTGGAGGATCGAGAGCTCCCTTCCCAAGTCGATGTAGCCCTCGAAAGCAACTGCGTTGCTCACGCTGTCGAGATTGGAGATCTCGTACAGGAACTGCTGCATGGAGCCCCACTCCATCTCTAAAAACTCATTCATAAAGCACATGTACTCCTCCTTACTGCCAAACCTGGAACACAGTGAGGAATCGGTACAGACACAGGGTTTATACGGTCAGCTTTGAATGTTACAACAATGATGATGATAATGTGAATGATCTTTATGTACATCATCAGTAACGGCTGCACAGTTTGTTACATCTTAAGGGTTAATGATAATTTAATCCATAAAACTATGGGTAAAGAGATATCCATCACCATCACGTTCTTGAGCAAAGACACTTAAACCCAAGTTAAGACAGTCCCAGATTTAAGTGTGTCATATGTTGGTTTGATTGGAAGAATAACATTTAAAGCACAAATATCATGATCACAATTAGGAATGTATGGAAATTAAAATTCTGGCTGTTATGAACTATGATATTTATTCTTCATATTTATTGATTAATTTTAATCACATAATGGCAAAGATAGGCCAAACATAAAATTGAAAAAATTAGAATGCACAGTTAAATAAAATAAAATAAAAAATAAAATAAATTAAAATAAAATAAAATAAATTTGATAACCAATATGATCCCAATATATCATGCATTCCCAATCAGAATGTTTACCCTGCTGAAAAGACCAGCATGAATGCAGGTTACTTTACTCCCATAATACAGCAGAAAATGATGACATAGTAATAAAGTTAAAAGAACTTTGAGAAGTGTGTACTGACTTTGAGAAGTTTGCAAGGTTCTGGACAACTTTGGCTATGAGGGTGAGTGTGCGTGAAGTCTGCTCATCGGGGTACTCCTGTGTGAGGTTGAATAAGGATGGTGACATGACAGCTGGACACAGGAAGCGCAGGAAGAGGGAACCACTGATTAGTCGATCTGCAATGTCCTCTCTTCCCCTCTCAGCGCATCGAACGCGCCAGGACGCAAACACCTCTTTCAGTTCTCTTGGAAATGCACTGGGAAACACAAATAATACAGATTATTTCCATTTAGATTTAAGCAGTTGCTGCGATATCATATTTTTACTGCCCCTTCATGTATAATACATTAAAATAAAATAAAAATGTTAATGAAAAATCATGAGGGATCATGTGCATTGTTATCAGTTAGTTTTCTCAATATGTTTCATATATTTTCATCATGCAATCTTCAATCATAGCTATTATTAAAAAGCCTCTCAAACTCAAAAGCAGTAAAAATAACAATTAAACGTATAATTTTTACTGTCCAGTGGTGTGGTGCACTTAATTAAATATACACTTATTTATTTATTTATTGGGATGAATAGAAAGTTCAAAAGAACAACATTTATTTGAAATATATATTTTTTAACATTATAAATTATATTTAAAAAAAAAAAAAAAGATCAATTTAGTGCATCATTGGAGAGTAAAAGTGTTTTTTTTTTAAATGAAAATAAAACAATCTTTTTGGAAGTGTATCAAAAATATTAAGCAGCAACTTTTTTTCAGTGATGATAATAATCAGAAATGTTTCTTGAGCAGCAAATCAGCATATTAGAATGATTTCTGAAGGATCATGTGACACTGAAGACTGGAGTAATGATGCTGAAAATTCAGTCTTGCATCACAGGAATAAATTACATTTTTAAATATATTCAAATAGAAAACAGTTATTTTAAATTGTAATAATATTTCATAATATTACTGTTTTTGTGTTTTTGATCAAATAAATGCAGCCTTGGTGAGCAAAAGAGATATCTTTCAAAACCGTAAAAAAAAAAAAAAAAAGTAATTATTCCAAACAATAGCGTAAATCAAATACTTGCAGTTTTTTCAGCATTTTCAGCCAGATGTTTTACAGATGGCACATCCATTTAAAAACATTTCAAGACTGTGTGAGTGGCCAATAAATGGATGGCCTATTTCAGCACTGCAACTAACCAATGAGAGTTGACAATTTTGCAGAGTGCGAGCTCACAGCACATCCGGAGGTTGGCTTGATGTTCGGGCAGTACAGAAGGTGGAGTCCTCATTGGGTCGACTTCACAGTTCTCCTCTGACTCATACAGCGCACGGATAAAATCACCTGAATCCAAATGAGACCATTAATGTGTGAGAGTAAGCATCCAAAACCACGAAAACTCTCCAAACAGTGTGAGGAAGTCTCACCTAAAACGTCTTTGAGGTACTTATGTCCGATGAGTTTGAGGTACTCTTCTATGGCTTTGGTGGCCAGGGTGTTCTCTCTGAAGATCAGGTGCTCTCGATCAATAAATCGGTCCACCTCACACATCGCCATGTCTGAAAGAAAATCCTTGCGCAGAGCAAAAAAAGAGACATCTGTAATCACTTCACAATTACCTACATGTAATTAAACTTAGTGAGTTGCCTTGTTGTCTATTGTCAACATATGTAGATAGTCTCCTAATCATGATAGAATCAAATAAGTGAGCGATTTGGAGGGCCCTACATAGGCAGCAACAGTGTTGTTATTGTTAACAAAAACTAAAACTATTTAAAATTGATATTTGGTAAGTGAAATAAAGTTGAAACGAAATATAAATAGTAAATAAAAAACTTAAATGAAAATGTTGCCTTCTCAACTAAGTGAAATAAGATAACTACAGTGCCCTCCACTAATATTGGCACCCTTGGTAAATATGAGCAAAGGTGGCTGTGAAAATAAATCTGCATTGTTTATCCTTTTGAGCTTTCATTCAGAAAATTCACAAAATTCTAACCTATCTCTAGTTCATATTGGCCACAATTATTAGTACCCAATTATTGCAACGTCCTTTTCCCAAGATAACAGCTCTGAGTTTTCTCCTGTAATGCCTGAAGAGTTTGGAGAACACCTGACATGAGATCAGAGACCATTCCGTCATGCAGAATCTTTCCAGATCCTTCAGATTCACAGCTCCATGTTGGTGCTTCTCCTCTTTAGTTCACCCCACTCATTTTCTATAGGGTTCAGGTCAGAGGACAGGGACAGCCATGGCAAAAGCTTCATTTTGTGCTCAGTGGCCCATTTTTGTGTTGATTTTGATGTTTGTTTTGGATTATTGTCCTAATGGAAGATCCAACCTGTAACGCGGTGGTGGTTGTAGTAGGAGGCAGAGACGACGGAGTAAACGTAAAGGGGATTTTAATGAGGCTTCAACACACATATACCATATAAACAACATTATTCCAAGACCAAGACTAGGGGAGAACTAAGGCTTATAAAGACAAGGAACGAAGAAGCAAACGAGATGATTAATTAACACAGGTGATCAGAATGAATGATGATAAACTAAATGAGAACAGGAAACAGACCAAAAAAGGACAAACAGGAACTAAACAGAAACAGGAACTAAACAGAAACAGACACGTGACAGATCGCCCCTCTCCCGGACGGCGCGGTAACAGTACCATCGGGGAGGGGAGGGCGGGTGCCCTGGAGGCTGGTGCAGGACTGGAACAGGGCGGAGAGCCTCCAGGGTGGATCAGGGAGCCATGGCGGAGCAGACAGTTCGGGAATCCATGGCGGGTCAGGGAGTTCGGGTGGCCATGGCGGATCAGGGGACTCAGGCGTCCATGGTGGATCAGGGTACTCAGGTGGCCATGCCGGATCAGGGGACTCAGGCGTCCATGGTGGATCAGGGTACTCAGGTGGCCATGGTGGATCAGGGTACTCAGGCGGCCAGGGCGGATCAGGGAGTTCAGGGAGCCACGGCAGAGCAGACAGTTCGAGAGACCATGGAGGAGCAGGCACTTGAGGGCGTTCTGGAGTAGTGGGTAGTGGAGGGTGCTCTGGAAGAGCAGGCACTTGAGGGCGCTCTGGCGGAGCGGGCACTTGAGAGCACTCTGGCAGCGCAGGCACTGGAGGGTGCTCTGGCGGAGCGGGCACTGGAGGGCACTCTGGTGGCGCAGGCACTGGAGGGCGCTCTGGCGGAGCGGGCACTGGAGGGCGCTCTGGCGGAGCGGTCACTGGAGGGCGCTCTGGCGGAGCGGGCACTTGAGGGAGTTCTGGAGGAGCGGGCACTGGAGGGCGCTCTGGAGGAGCAGACTCTGGAGGGCACTCTGGAGGAGCGGACTCTGGAGAGCATTCTGGAGGAGCGGACTCTGGAGAGCATTCTGGAGGAGCGGACTCTGGAGTGAGAATAGGCCCCGAGAACTCCGGGGGTAGCGCCATATCCAGGAGCTCTGGGGTTGGAGCCGGCGGGCTTGACAGCAGAGCTTGAGGGAGCCGTGGACGGCGGCGGCCTTGATTTCCCCGCGAACATTGGGCTTGACTGAGGTTTGGCAGGCGGACTGGACGGCGAGCTGGCTCTGGATCGGGGCTGAACACTCTACAGACACCGGAGGATCCCTTCCCTCCAGTTCAGTCCTGTGGTGTCTGGGAGGTCCACGGGGCGGTGGTAATTTGCCCCGATCCAGAACAGGGAGTTGAGCGTTGCATGATCTAGCGCCGTCGCCGAGGCGAGCCCGCAGAATTCCCAGGCGAACTCGAGGAACGGGAGATCACGGCGGGCCAGGGCAGAGAACAGCGCGACGATTTCCATTTTTTAGTCTTGGTCTCGGATTCTGTAACGCGGTGGTGGTTATAGTAGGAGGCAGAGATGACGGAGTAAACGTAAAGGGGTTTTTAATGAGGCTTCAACACACGTACACCATATAAACAACATTATTCCAAGACCAAGACTAGGGGAGAACTAAGGCTTATAAAGACAGGGAACGAAGGAGCAAACAAGATGATTAATTAACACAGGTGATCAGAATGAACGATGATAAACTAAATGAGAACAGGAAACAGACCAAAAAAGGACAAACAGGAACTAAACAGTAACAGACACGTGACACAACCACAGCCCATTATAAGATTTCTAACAGAGGCAATCAGCTCTAGATTTTTTATCTGTTGGTATTTGAGAGAATCCATGATGCCATGCATCTGAACAAGACGTCCAGGACCTCCGGCAGAAAAACAGGCCCACAACATTGAAGATCCTGCAGTATATTTAACCGTGGGCATGGGGTACTTTTTATCCCTGTTTGTACTAAACCCATCTGGTGGGTTTGCTGCCAAAAAAACTCTTTTTTTAGCTCTGGATTTTGTTTTTGGATGAGCGAGGAGAACTTTTTTGAAACCCTCCTGAACAATATGTGGTGATGTAGGTGATGTTTGATAATTTTTTTAGGCTTTCTGACCCCAAGACTCAACTAATCTCTGCAATTCTCCAGCTGTGATCCTTAGAGAGTCTTTGGCCACTCAAACTCTCCTCCTCACCGTGCATTAGGATGATATAGACACACGTCCTCTTCCAGGCAGATTTGTAACATCTTTAGTTGATTGGAACCTCTTAATTATTGCCCTGATGGTGGAAATGTGGATTTTCAATGCTTTAGCTTTTGTCTTACAGCAGCTTTCTATTTTGTGAAGCTCAACAATCTTGTTCTGCACATCAGAACTTTATTGTTTGGTTTTACTCCTTGTGATGGATGATTAAGGGAATTTGGCCTTTGTTTTCTTTATATTTATAATCCTGTGGAACAGGAAGTCATAGCTGGACTATTTCATGCTCCTAGTCTCCCTGGTGCGCTAAACAAATGTAAATATGAATGGGAATATACTTTAGAGATATTTTACTCATAAGAATTTCCAGGGGTGCCAATAATTGTGGCCAACATGCATTGGAGAAAAACATTTATTTTATCATGAGATTTCCTCCCTACTTTCAATTGTTTTACTTCAATGATAGGTTAGAATTTTGTGAATTTTTTTGAACGAAAGATTAAAAGGATAAACAACGCAGATTTATTTTCACAGCCACCTTTGCTCAGATTTACCAAGGGTGCCAATATTAGTGGAGGGCACTGTATTAAACTAAATTTTAAGTTGAAGTACTGAAATTACTAAAAAGTAATATATATATTGCTAAGAAATTATATATTATATATATATAATACTTATGAAAAAATAATCAAATTGACAAAACACAGCATAAGTTATTAAAACTAAAACTAAAATAAAAATATACAAATATATATTTTAAAATATGTATAAAAAATAATACAATTGACAAAAACACAGCATAGATTAATAAAACTAAAAATAAAATATTAAATATTAAATAAATATATAAAAATAAAAGGTAATATTCAAAATATGAATAAATACTATAATAATATATAAATAATACTGTGTGCCACACAAATAATACTCGCACAGAGAGTTTGATGTTTAAATTAACATTTTGATTCTCTAAAATGCATAAAAATATATATAGGCAACCCAAATATTAGATAAAACAGTCAATTTTTAATTACATTACACTGTTTTCCCAATAGTTTTGAGTATTAAATAAAATATTAGCAGGTCCATATTAAGATTTTAACATGGTAAAATGTTGCACACACATTTTGATTCTCCAAAATGAAATCATAAAATGTGCAACATATACATATATTAAGTAAAATAGTCAAATTTACTCTATTATTTTCAATAATTTTCACTATTAAATCAACTGGCAGCTTAAAATAAGTTTTCAAAAGCATATATAATTGCCATTTCATCCAGCATCTTGGATTTACTTAATTCAGTTTGGCACAATACATTCTGGGATTGTCTTTGTCATAAAACATGTCCTAAAATGCTGTCTAATTACGCAGCTCACTAGGTTTTGGAACGTGCTAAATAGCCTACATGTAAACAAACATTATTCAAAGTAAGTAGTACCTTGGCCTTCCCTGTGCTCTGCAGGATGTGCACCAGAGCACAGGCCACTTCCTCTTTGCTCTTGACACTCAGCAGCGGCTCCAGAACCGCGCACAACGTTCGGTAGTTGTTGGTCACATACTCTGCAAACTCTTTATACAGCTCCATCGGCAGGATGCTCATGGTCTGAAAGCGCGACTTGAGCCGCAGGGAGGCGTTGATGATTTTGCCCCCTCCAACACCGCCACCCTTAGCCAGGGCGCTGGGCTGAATGACAGGGTACCATTGCTCCACAAACTGACGACCAGTGATGCTGGAAATGGGAATGCTGACCAAGCCCAGGTATGTGCTCTTCTCCTGTTATGATCAAAGACATTGACGAAACAAATGATTATCATTCACCATATCAGGAGACATATCAAAGGCTCATCTTTTTATCAGGTTTTTAAATGGCAGTTGCTTTGAAGCATTATTTACTATCAGTTTTTCGGTTATTTGTGCACTTTAATTTTTTAATAATAATTAATGCATAAATAATATTAAATATAAATAAAAATACTGTATATATATATATTATATACACACACACACACACAAATATAATGTACACATAATATTTATAATAGCATGTTTAATATTTTTAAATATACATACTATTAATATATAATAATACATTATTATTTAAAATATAATAATTAATGTATAAATTATACATACAAACATAAAAATAAATATATACACAGACACACACTATGTGTGTATACACTACAGTTCAAAAGTTTTGGATCAGTAAGGCTTGTAATGTTTTTCAAAGAAGTCTCTTATGCTCATCAAGTCTGCATTTATTTGATCAAAAATACAGAAAAAAACAGCTTGCAAAATGTTATTACAATATAAAATAATGGTTTCTATTTTAATATACTTTAAAGTATAATTTATTTCTGTGGTGCAAAGCTGAATTTCCATCAGCCATTACTCCAGTCTAAAGTGTCACATGATCCTTCAGAAATCATTCTAATATGCTGATTTATTATCAGCGCTCGAAACTGTTGTGCTGCTTAATATTTTCTGGAACCTGTGATACTTTTTTCCAGGATTCTTTGATGAATAAAAAGTTAAAAAGAAGAGCATTTATTTATTATAGAAATCTTTTCTAACAATATACACTACCAATCAAAAGTTTGGGGTCAGTAAATTTTTATTCTTTCTTTTTTTGAAAGAAATTAAACCTTTTATTCAGCAAGGATGTGTTAAATTGATAAGAAGTGATAGCAAAGATTTATATTGTTAGAAAAGATTTATATTTTGAATAAATGCTGTTCTTTTTAACTTTTTATTTATCAAAGAATCCTGAAAAAAGTATCGCAGTTTCCAAAAAAATATTTGGCAGTACAACTTTTGCCAACATTGATAATTCTAATAATAAATCAGCATATTAGAATGATTTCTGAAGGATCATGTGACACTTTAGACTGGAATAATGGCTGATGGAAATTCAGCTTTGCACCACAGAAATAAATTATACTTTAAAGTATATTAATATAGAAACCATTATTTAATATTGTAATGACATTTTGCAAGATTACTGTTTTTTTCTGTATTTTTGATATATATATATATATATATATATATATATATATATATATATATATATATATATATATATAATCATTATATATTTGTATACGATATCTGTTAATTTTTACATTCATAAATAATTCATAAATAAAAAATACTATTAATATTAATATGCTATATATGCTATTTGCTACTATACATTTTTGATTATATATAATTACATTTATATTAGCATAAAATATATCCATTCTTTTTTAAAATATATTTTATATTTAAAATGCATATTTTTTAATAATTAAATTTAATTTGAAATGCATACATATATCCACTCCAGTCTTGAAGTCTTAATTTAGAGTTTAATGTCTAGCAAAAGAGTGTGAGATGGTCCTTTACCTTGCGTCTTTTCTTGTCCGTCTCTTTGTAAAGGTGAAGGCGGAGGTTGCGGACAGCTGGCAGGTTGTTGAACTCAAAGTGCTCACCCCAGAAAACAGTATCGGTTCGGGGTTTGCTGGTGGTGCGGGCGTAAAGCATGTCATCCAAGCACAGTTCACAATAATAGCGCTTTTTGGGTGGGAGTTCACGGGCCTCGATGATCCACAGCTTCAAAACGTTGTCGACGCGTCGACTGTTGTCCTGAGTGTGGGAAATACAGACGGTAAAGCCAACACAGTCATATTTGCACCATATAAACTGTAGGTGAGGGTGGTGAAGGGGTTTGCAGATTTTCAAATGTGTCGTCAAGCATGCGGACAGACAGGAGAGACTGCAGTGATTTAGAAAGGATAATGATCTGAACTCCTGTTAGTCTAACACCTACAGCGTGTCTAAAGTGCTGGATGGTCTCACAGAATGATGAGTCATTAGAACCATCAAAATGCCACTTTCTACTGGCAATCGCAGATCCACTAAATATACCCTGAAAAACTGATTTCCAAAGCTCCAGTCCTTTCATTAAAAAATAAAGTCACGATAACATGCTATAGTCATGGTTTTAGATGGTAATGCTATGGTATTCTGATATGTTACTGAGTGATTACCATAATCATTAACCAAGGTTCTTCAAAGATGCAAAGCCAGACTGACATAAACCGACCAACCAAAAGTAACTTTTATATTAATTGATTTATATTAACTAAAATATTATTAATATATTTAGATTTATAATATGTATGATCTGAATTTATGTCCATCCTAAAGTAATAAATAGCAATAATAATAATTATTATTATTTTATGAATAAAAAGTGTATTATGAATATATTTATATTTATAGTATTTATATTTATGTATTACATTTCTGTCCATCCTATAATAATAATAATAATAATAATAATAGTTATTGTTAATAGAAGTTACATTTTACTAACATTAATATATTTATTATAAATAAATATAAATAAATGTATAAATGTAAATGTGACAGTAAAGGTAATTTGATTTGATTTATTATTAATATATTTATATTTATGTATTATCTGAAGTTCTGATGAACCTAAAATAATAAATAGCTATTATTATTATTATTATTATTATTATTATTATTATTATTATTATTATAAAATTAACTTTATATTAAAATTATTATTAATATATTTCTATTAACACTACATTTATTAATAATACATTTATAATGATAATATAGTTATAATATTTAACAAATAAAATTAAGTATACAGTTCTGATTGTGGATATAATTAACTTATACTGAGTGCTTTAAAACTTTGAATATCTTTCAAAGTATTTATGAACACATGGTGATGATTTCAAACATTCACAAAAAACTCACATTTTACCTTATAAACACAATTTTGTTTTCCGTTGGACTGGTAAATACCTGTGCAACCTGAATCCCAAAAGTTATGTATTAATTCTGATTAGAGCTTTCCAGTTTTGATGGTCAGTGAACAGATTGTGACGCCATCTGTGACTATGTCAAAGAAACTATGGTAAAACTAAAAAAGTCCACTGTATTCCTATGGTACATGTCCAAAATCATGGTATTATCATGGTACCATATGTTCAAATCATGTTTTTTGTCAGTCAGTGCTTCAGTGGTTTGCTTTAAACTAATCAGTGATGCACATCTGTGACTTTTTTATCACTTCAGAAACTTCTTCAACTAATCAGCTAATAAACCAAACTAATGAACACCCTTGGTCTGTCCTCGTTTACTGTAATATTGACAATGCATCTGTTGCAAGACTGAGCGGGCTGATCGTTTTTGGACGCCTGTGTCATGTTCTCCATGCAACACGATTCAGCCCAAACTCCCGCTGCCTGAACATCTGGACGAGTCAATCCACAGCGCTCTCTTTCTAAAGCCCACCAATTCAAAACCTTCACGACAGACACAGCCAATAGAGAGAATCCTGTATTCTGCACTGGCCTTTGGGATAAGTATTACCTAAGCATGCCAGATTAAAAAAAGTAAGTGTTTATTTCATTATAAGGCAGGACAGCACATGGAAGTCGTTTCAAGTTCATTCAGGAATCCCACTAATAGCAGTAGAGGGTAAAATGAGTGTAAAGATGGAAATGACAGCAGAGGTTGTAAGTGGAGTAGACTGATGCAGTCATGGAAGAAGAGAGTTCCTCTTTTCTTTTTCTTCTTTAAACTCACTTTGTTTGGTTTGACAGCTCTCTGCAGATTCTCTATCCATTTGTCTCGCTCCGCAGCCGACCGACAGGCAAAACACTTTGTTCCTGAAGCAGTTATCACCTAAGGAAAGGAATAATGAGTTTCACTATTTCAGCCATCAGCGTAATTATAATGATAAGAAAGAGCAACAAAATTCCACAGGGCACCGGAGTTAATATAGTCATGCATTTGATTATTTAAGATGAAATAAATGATTTTTATGCCACTAGCGGTACAACGTGAAACTGACAGAAAATTCACATATTTCATTGTTGTTCTTCATTTCATGGAATGATGACGATAGAACTATAGAATGACAGACAGACAGACAGACAGACAGACAGACAGATAGATAGATAGATAGATAGATAGATAGATAGATAGATAGATAGATAGATAGATAGATAGATAGATAGATAGATAGATAGATAGAACGATATAAGGACGAAACCAAAGATAAATTTAATAAAACTGTACTAAATTTGAACAAAAAATGCGATTTTTAATAAACATCTGGTAGATTCTGTAAGGATCATTGAAGCTGTAGATCACCTCAAAGCAGTACTCCTGTCCCAGAATACTGGAGTGAACAGGCTTGATGATGGCGTCTTCATCAAGTGTCAAATCCAAGGCCTCGGCTGCACTGCTGGGAGACAGCAAAGACTCATGGGAGTGTGATTCTTTGAAGCTCTGCATCAGACGAGTCCTGTGAGGGAGCAAGAACAGCAGGTCTGAGAGAGAAGACGCTCACAGGTTGAGCTTACATCACACGCCTACATGATGAGGTCAGTATTTCATTTGATATTACACAAGTCCACTTTCTTTGGAAGTCCGTTCTCTGTGATTTTTTTTTACAGAGAATGACATCAGCCTCTATCATCAATCCTGAGATAAATCATGAGCGATTGAACACTTGGGGAGAATTCACTAAGAATCAATAGAGCTGAACACAATTTGCACATCGCATTTTCGAACTTGAAAAATGAAAATGCTGAAAATGAGCTCAACTACACTGCCTATCCATATATGAAAAATGCTACTTTGATTAATAGAAATGTTCACTATTAACACTTTTCAATAAAATGCTGTTTTTGCCTGCTGCCCATATGTGGAATATGTGGTTTAATGTTAAAAATAATGCTAAAATAACGCTAAAATCATCTAAAATGAGCCTAATTTTAAAAAAGGTGGTGTTGTTTGTGCAGAAAAGACTGACAATAGCATAAATACTCAAGGTAGAGTTGATTTCAGTGCATTTCTGCATTCAGTTAAACTGAATTGTAGACAATAAGCGAACAGGACAGAAGTTTTTGCATTAAAATAACATGCACATACGTGGTGTTTCATTTCTAGTTTCTTCAAAATGCTAAAAAAAAAAAAAAGTGACCTCAACTATGCTGCACATCTGGATATATGAAAAAAAATGCTACATTGATTAACAAAAAAGTTCCTAATTGTTGTTTTTCAATAAATTTTAATTGGCTTTCCATAGGTGGAAACTTTAAATATATATATATATATATATATATATATATATATATATATATATATTTATTAGAGTACGATTTTTTTTTAAATAAAATACTCAAAGTGGATTTGATTTCAGTGGTTAAGCTGAATGTGGAAATGTTAGAAATAACAATTTTTTGGGGGGGAATAGGGTACAAATTTTTTTGCCATAAAGTACTAAAACCATTTAAAATGAACTTAATTTACAAAAAAAAAAAAAAAAACATTTGATTATTACTAAAATACTCAAGGTGGATTTGATTTCAGTGGTTTAACTGAATTGTGATTAATTAGTGAATAGGATGCAAGTTAAAATAACATGCACAAACGTGATGTTTAGTGTATAGTTTAGTGAATTCAACCTTTAATATGTTATTAAAAGTCAAAAGTTTTACATGCAGACAGTTTCTAATCAGTCTCAGCACAAATATGAGCACATTTACGCTGCATATCAACATATACATTTACCTCTCTGTACCTGCAAACACCCACCCACCCACACACACACTAAAGAGCTGAAGAGAAGATTGACAAGCTTATCGAGAAGTACGATTATATAAATACCAAGAGAAAAAGTATGATAAATTGTTAGATCCCTACTAGTGATGTATCGCTTCCCTTGCGTCTTCTGAGACTCACTGTATATGTATACATTCAGCCTCACAGCGTTAAGTACATACAGTGTGGGAGAGAGAGAGAGAGAGAGAGAGAGAGAGAGAGAGAGAGAGACCGAGAGAGAGAGAGACCGAGAGAAAGAGATGGAAGGTATAAAAATAGACCCAAAGGAGTGAGTCAGAATGAAAGAAATGATAGAGCGAGTGGAGGAGGGAGGGGGAGAGAGAGGGAGAGAGACAGTGAGCGAGAGACTTCTCAGAGGAAATCAAAATGTTATGTAAACCATGGGAACTGAAAGGATGAAGACAAAGACAGAAGGACAGACAGAATGAAGGACTGAGATGCAGAGATGGAAAAAGTACTATTCTGTTGTGAGGAACACAAAAGGAGATGTTTAGCAGAATGAAAAATGAAATCTATCTATCTATCTAGAAAAACAAATTATTTTTTATACAAGAAAATACTATTTCAGTCTTTGTATCAAATCAATTTTCAAAAGTAATAGTTTATTTTATTTATTTTTTAATTAATTTTTTCCCCTTATTGTTATTTTCTTTTTTTTTTTGAAAATTATTTATTTAGCAAGGATGCATTAAATTGATCAAATGTGACAGACATTTATAATGTTACAACAGATTTATATTTCAAATAAATGCTATACTTTTCAATTAAGTTTCTACTAATCAAAGAAGCCTTTTAAAAAAGTATCATGGTTTACACAAAAAATAAGCAGCTCAACTGCTTTAAACATTATAATAATAAGACATAATTCTTGATCAGCAAATCATCATTAGAATGAGTTCTCAAGGATTGTGTGAAGACTTAAAATTCAGCTTTGCCATCACAATAATAAATTTATATCATATAAAATATATTAAAACAGAAAACAATTATTTTCTGTAATATTTATTGTATTTTGTAATATTTCACAATATTACTTCACAATATTACTGTATTTTTGATCAAATAAATGCCTTGGTGAGCATAAAATACTTCTATTTGTGGGTTTTCATTTTGATGTTCATTTTGATATTTCTTTTTTTGTGTGTGTTTTTAATACCATTCAAAAGGCAGTTAAACTACATTGCAAAATAAGTGAGCATTAAAAAAAAATAAAAAAGATTGTTTTGATTGTAGGCAACCAACACAATCTTGCAATGAAATGTCAAACTGATCAGCAGGGTGCATTTGATTTTATAAGTTTAAACTTGCACTGTACATTTTATTTTTTTTTTTTTAACATAACCATCCTCTTTTATGTTTGGCTTTTAAGCAGGTGAGGAGACTCAAGAGCAGGCAGCAAGAAAGAAAATTGGGATTATTCTTCTTGGAAAGCTATTTAGTAACTGAGACGAACAAAGACTTACATTTCTGTCTGTTCATCGCACAAAGCTATCATATGAGTCACTTTTATGGAGCTTTTTATCTTTTATTCAGCCTGACAGTATAAATCACCATTAACTTTTATTTGTATGGAAAATAACCACTTGGACATTTTCCAAAGATCCTCATTTTGTGTTTGGAACGACTTGAGGGTGAAGAAATTATGACAGAACTTGGATGAAGTATCCCATTCACATCTACACAAAAAAGCTTTTGGGATGTCCAAAAGATAAGTGAGGTTTCTCCACAAAATTCCAACGCATAATTGCTGGCATATCGAATTTGTGTCATATTTAAATCATCCTGACTATCAGTTCTCTTTGAGATCAGGTGGATTATATCACAATTACATCCCGAAATGAAAGACAGCACAAGAAACGCTGAGACACTGTTCCCTGCACTGAAATTCTGCCCCCACGCTGTCTCTCCAGCTGTTAGACTCCATTTGTGCATCATACGACAATCCAGCTCACTACCATTCCAGTTAAGGGCTGAATCAAATGATTATATGAAAGTGGAGTTGTCTGTTTGAATTACTCAAAACGGTCGGCAGCACAGCCTTCATTTCAAAGCTACAATGCAGCGAAAACTCCCTCTTTGAAAAGGAAACATCACTAAAGCGCTTCCCTGTCCAAACTGAGCAGGAACTTCAAAAACCACAATCTGCCTTTTTCTGGAAGACCACAGGCTGACCGTGGGTGAGCGTAGAGCTCTGAGCATGAATAAATGAATGAATAAACCATGATGAGAGCACCTCAGCACCTGTCGGGATGCTTGAAGATGGATAATAAGGAACTAGAGAATGTTCCAGATTGAGAGATATTGAATTGGAGTGCAAACCGGTGTTTAAAGGAGTAGTTCATCTAAAAATGATGACTTGCTGACCTCTATTTTATTCCAATCTGACATCTTTTAATTCTTTTAATTCTTTTATGAAACACAAAATGCCTCACTCTATATATATATATATATATATATATATATATATATATATATATATAATATGCTGTTCTGATCTAGAAACTCTCTTCATTAACTGCAAGCCTTTCTACTCACCACGGGAGTTTTGCTCGTTCATTCTCGTGAGTGTTTACATTCCTCCGCAAGCGCACGTGAGCTCCGCTTTACAGAAACTCGCTGATATGATCACAGACACTGAGCAACAACACCCGGACTCTGTTTTAATCATTCTCGGGGACTTTAATAAAGCAAATCTCTCCTGTGAACTGCCAAAATACAGACAGCACATCACATGTCCCACCAGAGACAGTAAAATACTGGATCACTGTTACACAGCAATAAAGGATGCATATCACTCTGTCCCACGAGCAGCTTTAGGACTCTCTAATCACTGTTTGGTTCATCTTATACCGACCTACAGGCAGAAACTCAAATCTGAAAAACCTGTATTAAGAACTGTTAAAAGATGGACTAATGAAACAGAGCGGGTTTTACAAGCCTGTTTCTCTCTCACTGATTGGACTGTTTTTGAATCTGCTGCCAATGATCTGGATGAGCTCACAGAGACGGTAACATCTTATATCAGTTTCTGTGAGGATATGTGCATTCCTACTAAGACTCATCCAACTTACAACAATGACAAACCATGGTTCACTGCAAAACTCAGACAGCTCCGTCAGGCCAAAGAAGATGCTTATAGAAAAGGGGATAAAGTCTTGTATAAACAGGCCAAATACACACTGGAAAAGGAGATCAGAGTGGCAAAGAGGAATTATTCCGGCAAGCTAAGGAAAATAATTCTCTTCCAGTGATTCTGCTTCAGTGTGGAAAGGTATGAAAGATATCACCAGTTACAAGTCACCATCCCCCAGCACTCTGGAGAATCAACAACTGGCAGACGATCTGAATGAGTTCTATTGCAGGTTTGAAAAAACACCCCACACCCGCCCTGAACACCTCTCCACACAACCATTCACACCTCCAGCAACCCCCCTCTCCTCCACACCTGCAATTCAGATCAGCGAAGACGAGGTGCGCCAGGTCTTCAGGAAGAACAAAACAAGGAAAGCACCAGACCCAGCCTGCCTAAAAATCTGTGCTGACCAGCTGGCCCCCATCTTCACACAGATCTTCAACAGATCACTGGAGCTGTGCGAAGTCCCCTCATGCTTCAAACGCTCCACCATCATCCCCGTCCCAAAGAAACCCAAAATTACTGGACTTAATGACTACAGACCTGTGGCTCTAACATCTGTGGTCATGAAATCATTTGAAAGACTGGTTTTGGCTTATCTGAAGTCCTCCACTGGACCCTTACTAGACCCCCTGCAGTTTGCCTACAGAGCAAACAGGTCTGTGGATGATCCAGTCAACATGGGACTGCACTTCATCCTGCAGCATCTGGACAGACCAGGGACTTATGTGAGGATCCTGTTCGTAGACTTCAGCTCTGCTTTTAACACCATCATCCCGGACACCCTTCAGAATAAACTAACTCAGCTCTCCGTCCCCACCTCCGTCTGTCAGTGGATCTACAGCTTCCTGACAGACAGGCAGCAGCTAGTGAGGCTGGGAAAATTCACATCCAGCACCCGCACCAGCACTGGAGCTCCTCAGGGCTGTGTTCTCTCCCCACTGCTGTTCTCCCTGTACACTAACGACTGCACCTCTAAAGACCCCTCTGTCAAGCTCCTGAAGTTTGCAGACGACACCACACTGATCGGCCTCATCCAGGACGGTGACGAGTCTGCCTACAGACAGGAGGTTAAGGAGCTGGCTGTCTGGTGCAGTCTTAACAACCTGGAGCTCAACATGCTCAAAACTGTGGAGATGATCGTGGACTTCAGGAGAAACCCCCCTGCACTCCCCCCACTCACCATCATGAACAGCACTGTGACTGCAGTGGAGACATTCAGGTTCCTGGGCACCACCATCTCCCAGGACCTGAAGTGGGACAATCACATAGACTCCATTGTGAAAAAGGCCTAGCAGAGGTTGTACTTCCTTCTCCAGCTGAGGAAGTTCAACCTGCCACAGGAGCTGCTGAAACAGTTCTACTCCGCCATCATTGAATCCATCCTCTGCACTTCAATAACTGTCTGGTTCAGCTCAGCTACCAAATCTGACCTCAGAAGACTACAGAGGGTAGTCCGGACTGCTGAGCGAATCATTGGTACAACCCTCCCCACTCTCCAAGAACTGTACTTATCCAGAATGAGCAAAAGGGCTGGCAAAATCACTCTGGAACCCTCACACTCCCTCTTTGAACTGTTACCGTCTGGTCGACGCTACAGAGCTCTGAGCACCAGAAGGACCAGACACAGGAACAGTTTCTTCCCTCAGGCAATCCATCTCATGAACACTTGACATTAAACGTGGAACACACAACACTATTATAAATTATTTATTCACCACACATACTTATTTTTTCATTTCAAATTTGCACATATCAGACCTGTACACCATAACTGTCTATATTATATATTGTGTTTTTGCTATTTGTACATTGCCTATTTGTATATTTGTATATTATTCTTTTATTATCTGTGTCCTGTCCTGTTGCTGTCTTTCTGTTGCACTGTAGAGCTTCTGTCACTAAAACAAATTCCTCGTATGTGTAAGCATACCTGGCCAATAAAGCTTATTCTGATTCTGATTCTGATATATATAGCGTTTCTCACACAAAGCTACCATATAATGTGATGCACTAGTCATTTGAACTCTTTTTATGATGCTTTTCTGGTGCTTTTTTTGGAGTTTGACAGTATAATTCACCACAGATTAATTAAAAAATGCAGTTTGGATCTAATTTTGTGTTTCATAGAAGAAAGAAATATAACACATACACATTTTTTGAGTGAACTATCCCTTTAAAGGGAGATTTCACCAAAAAATAAACATTCTGTCATCTTTTACTCACCCTCATGTTGTTCCAAACCTGTTTTTTTCTTCTGTTGAACACAAAAGAAGATATTTTGAAGAATGTTTGTAGTTGAACAGTAAATGGTAGCAATTGACTTGTCAACGGCTACCAGCTTGGTTACCAACAAATATTGTTGTTGTTTTTTTTGTTCAACAGAAGAAAGAAGCTCATACAGGTTTGGAACAACTTGAGGGTGAGTAAATGATGACAGAATTTTCATTTTTGGGTGAACTATCCCTTTAAGACTGTATATCCCTTTAAGACTTATATCACTTATTCACACCAAAGAGGCTTTGAAGTGGAATATCATGACACAGCACTGTTTCTGCATGTGGTTATGGGAGGAAGAGACGGTACCGGTCTTGGTCGGCGCTGCGGAAACGAGGGAGGATCATGTGGCGGAAGCTGCTGGTTCGGTCCAGTTTGGGCTGACTCTTGGCCCGTTTAATGGACCCCTTCAGTCTTCTACTGAGGAAACTCTGAGAAAAAGAACAAACTCTGAATTAATACGCATGACCACAGAACACAATCTAAGGAATGGAGCATTTGAATTGCATCGTCAGATACTTGAAAACATAAACATAGGCAATATTTGCCACCATGAAGTGATTTGTAAAAGCATGTGTTTTTTTCTACTTTATGAGGGCTATATAACCCATCTAACCATATAAAACATTCAGTGTGCAGGAAGTTATGTCAAATACTGTACTTTACAGATAAAGTATTATAACATGGAAAAAATACATGCTTCATTTTTATCCAAGCCTTTGTGACAATGACAAAAAAATAGACACAAAAATTGAATGGACAATTTTGGAATAAACTATTTTTGAATAAACATTTAAAAGAAATGCAATAAAAATTGATTAAAATATAAAACTTTTATATGTATTTATATTTTATATATTATTTAGTATTTATATTTATATACTTGTTTATATACACACAATTTATACATATATTTAAATATATTTATTGTAAATATTACAATTAATTTTTAAAATGATTGCTTATTTATTATTAATAATAGAATGTATTATAACATTACATTTTATAAAAAATATTTATTAAATTTATTATTATATTAAAAAGACAAAACAGAAAGTTTAACAATTATTTTATATATTTTATAAATTTAATTTGAATATATCTGTGTGTGTGTGTGTGAGAAAAATCTATATATTATAAATATTAAAATGACTTTTCTTAAAAAATTATTCATCATATAAAGTATTATAACTTTCAATGAGCATATGTAAAATTAATTTATAATACGGGGCTGTTGAATGCTTGAATCTGATTGGCTGACGAACGTTCTAAGGTGTGCAATTATTTTCAGGGAAACGCACAGCGAACGTAGTTCCAGGCAGCTCTTGACCGCATTACATGACCATATTACTTCGCCAAATGATTTGAGTTATTTCAAAGGTCCTTACAGCAAAAGAACCAAAACCCACAACGACACTGCCCAAACAAATAAATATAGTAAACAACAGGATAAAAACAACAGATCATGTCCATGTTTTTGCCACAAAATTACATTTTATTATGTATGGAAAGCACATACTCTCTCTCCCTCACAGACGCACATACAGTTTGCACACGTTAACATACACACTAATGTTGTTAGCGCTACTCTGATGATTTTATCAGTAACATAGTTTAATAACTTAACAACTACATGACTTCTCACAAGCGAGGTAACAACAACGGAGCTGTTCGTGAAAAAAAATTAACTTAAAGTTTCACTATAACTAGAGACATTGCTGCCAAACACTTTTGAGAAACGCACAGACTCACAGAGGTAACGTTAATCTCTCTCTCTCTCTCTCTCTCTCTCTCTCTCATAACTTAACTGTATTAACTGCATTAGTCTACTATCAATGGCTCAAGCTTCCATTACTAGGTTTAAATAAAGCAATAAGCCCCAAGAAGCTGTGGTTTACAGTGGATTTATAACAGCTAAGGGGCGTTGTTAGGCACGACACAAAGCCTTGAAATTCCATATATAATATAAAAAGTAATAAATAAATAAATAAATAAATATAAAAAGACAAAATTGAATAAAGTTTAAAAATTGTTATATTATATTATATATATATATATATATATATATATATATATATATATATAATTTGAATATATACATAACTATTTATTATTACTATACATAATTATAATATTTATTAGATAAGCAGATGTAAAATTGTGGTGCAATTTACTGAAATGATTTTCCTTTGCTGGTGGCAAAACACTCCAGCAATGTTGCACTATCCACACTCAACCAATAGTGGGAAGTGTTGCTTCATAAATATTTCCTGACGCCTACAGTAAGAACAGACTGGCAACAGCAGGCAAGAGGTCCATGCCACGGCAGAGTAAAAAAACATCAGATCTCACTGTGTTCGTAATGCTTTCATAAGACGTGCAGTCTCAGACACAACCTGAAAAGACACAACCCATCAACAGAAGAATGTTGAGACACTGCAGATGAAGCAGTGAAACTCATCTGCTCTGTGATGATTATAGTTTTTGCAAGGCAGGAGAGTATTGATATTCCTCAAACATTCTGGTTAGGGGTCTCATTATAAACTAGTAACCCTTAGTATCAAAATTATGCAGCCCAAACTACTCACATGCTCAAACTTTCATTCAACCTTGTTTCATCCTCAGGTGTGTTATCTATTATTAGTTTTTGTAAACGTACAAAGAAACTTCAGATTACATTTTAAAAATCTCCCATTTGGAAAGCCGCATTTCATTTACACATTTCCAAAGCCTACAATGTACCCAAAACTTTGCTGCCTTGCAGGAATGGTTATTTCCTTCAGGAAATGCAAATCTAGTCATTTCTGCAGCCCTAAATGAGCTTGTGTTTCTAAAGCAGAATTTAGATTAATTTCAGAAAGAACTGATATTAAGACTCTTTGTGGTCTATTGTCTCCGAAAGTGAGAATAATTTATTAAAAAGAGACTTTAAAAAGTGCATTTATCCACTTCTCTTAATTTAAAAAATAAAGCTCTGATTACCAATAAAATATTAAGCATGTAAAGCATGTAAGCATGTATTGCAGTGTCACATCATTGGAGTGCCTCTCATTTACTATCGCAGTAATTTGCTGACATCCCCTTCCCAAAAATGTACCACAGCAACCAGAGTTTCTGCCAAAAGGCTATGTTAATCCAGTCATTAACAGTGTTTGCTAAGGTAAGCATCAATATTACTATTGCTCACACTTGAATAAGCACTTTTTTTTAACTTGGTATTTGTCAAGTTCACCGTTTGTGTGACAGAAATGAATGATGCCTCAATTCATGTGCCGTGTTAAAGAGAGCTGTGTTGTTACCTTTCTAAGTAATAGGACAACTTATTTATTTTATTATTTATTTATTTATTTATTTTTTACAATTTCTGTCTAGCAGATGAAAAAACAGGTGAAAAATCTCATGGACTAACACTGAATAAGGGACTTGAGTCATATCTAGAGGCAGAAACTCACAGATGGACTCTTGACTAGGGCCAGTAAGCAAGCAAACAGTGATTAGAAATGAACGTTTATTTAGTATGTCCCTATCAATATCCAGTGACTAAATTGTCTGCTTCTCCCATTTGCTATTTTTACATTGACTATCACTCAATGACTATTCACTAATCTACAACAATAATTTCTCAAATATTTATTACAATATATACTAATAAATTGAACATTCACCTCAATGTATGAGGTGACTGGATGCTTACAACTGATTTTCTCTTGAACTGTCACCAACTGAACTGCAGTGGTCAAACTATTCAAAATATAGTGAATTAAGCTATAGACTTGATCATAATGCATAGTGTTTCCATCTAACATGTATTCTGAGGTGTACCTTGTCATATTTTCCCTAGATAGCAGTAAACTGGATACCTCACCTGACTATGTTCGTAGTTTTGTGTTGGATGTTATCTTTGGAATGGAAATATTAATATTTTATTGTAAACATCATACTTTTTCCACTTATTTCAGTTAATGTCATAAAACTAGCGAGCTAAGCCAATAGTAGTACTGACAGTGTCATGTAAACATGGCTGAAGACGCGAGAAGAGAAGGAACAGACAAACTGAAACAACTGAGTGAGTCATTTATGCTGGAACTGCTCTGATTGATTCAAACTCGTGACCTCAATCATTCAGTTCAAGTGATTCACTAGCAAAAACCAGATCAAAGGGCTATTCATTTTCGAATAATTTTAAAATGCATGTATAGTGATGGGTGAAATGGAAGTTTTCGAAATCAGTTAAACCACTAAAATGATTCAGTGTTCCGAAGCGCTCCAATCGGATCATGTATCACGAATCATTTGATTCAGAGTGGGACTTCAGAGTGCGTATTGCGACTCAGGGACTTTTGAGAGGATTCATGAATCTTTTGATTCAGATTCGAACTTCGGAGCGTGGAGCACGAATCATTTGAATTGTGACTTCGGAGTGTACGAATCATTTGATTAAGATCAGGGGCCAGGTGCAAGAAATAGTTTGACCAAGTAGCAGTTAGCCAAGATGTAACCAGTCTTACTTTTCTGACTCAAATTGGGCCAATCTAACTTTTTATAACTGACTTAAAAAAAAGTTGCGACCAGTCTTGAAGAAAACAAATTAGATGACTAACTTTTTAAGATTAGTCTAAGCAGTTTATGCAACCGGCCCCAGAACTTCAGAGATGGGATCGTTAATCATTAAGATCAGAACTTCGGAGTGGGTTTGCAAATCTTTTGATTCAGATCGGAACTTCGGAGAGCAGATTGCAAATCATTTGTTTCAGGTCAGTACTTTGGAACACGTATCGCGAACATTTTTTCTGATGTTTTTTTTTTTTAAACAGTACAAAACATCAAGCCATTAAGGCAGTACGGTTATAAGAACAAAACAAAGAAAAAAATAAAGTAGGGCCTATACACAACTACAAATCCCTTAAGAAAATTAGGCTAACCATGGTTTCATTACAGTACAAGTGTAGTAACCATGGTTTTTTTGTATAAGTATAACCACAGTTTTTGAGTAGAAAGACTTCTAGTTCAACATACTCCAATAATCTTAGTTTTATTACGACTTTGAAAATAATACATTTTTATATTATTTCTAAAATTTTTGCAGTAAAATGTTATTTTTTAACCACTATTTCTGTAAAATGGGCAGTTATAGATAATCATGTCCAAAAAAAAAATATTTTAGAATACTGATCTGTGGTTGCAATGCTTCATAGTTATTATTTTAAGTATTTTTCATGGCACTCTAAGCCCACTCTAAGTATTTTTCATGGCACTTTTGTGTTCAACAGAAGAAAGAAACTCAAACCGATTTGGAACAACGTGAGGGTGAGCAAATGATGACAGAATTTTCATTTTTGGTTGAACTATCCTTTTAAGTATGCCATTCAAATCCCTGAACACTTGAATTAACCCGGGACACTAAAAAGTCTTCACATTCATCCTATTATTAAACAGACAAAAAGGTCTCCACTGGTTTATCGCAAAGAAATTGGCCGTTAAATCTGATGAACTCAGACATAATGACTCAGTCATAGGGAACAGATGAACATGTTTACTTCCTGCATGACTAACTGTTTGTCTAACACCTCCGAGCCGCTCACCGGCCTCTCGAACCCACAGCACAAGATGAGCTCGGCTGTTAGATAACCTACCTCAAGAGAGGGCAGAGCCGCCACACTGAGTCCGGTCCCTGGATTAGAACCCACAACCTTCCACTCACCAGCAGCCCAATGAGAGAGCGGGACAGAGGGAGGGAGAGTCAGAGAGATGGTCGGGGAGAGCGGGAGGGAACGGGGGAGCGGAGGGGTGCTGACTCTCTTCTGGGACTGTGAAGAGGAGAGGCCAGGGGACAGAGAGGGTGACAGGGGCAGAGGTGCGAACGGGAGCGAGAGGGAGAGGGAGGGAGACAGGGATCGGGGACGGATCGGCGGGGTACTCACGGATTGTCGGAAGGGTTGTGGGGGGGCAGTGGGTGGGATCTCCATGCTTGGCTGCTTCCCGGTGGCGATGCTCTTCCGCCGGAGCCGAGCGTTTTCTGAAAGAGAGAGCCGGAACAGAGTATCACAACCAGCAGCAGATAATGTAATGAAAAGCTGGAAAACAATAACGTTTGCACAGATTATTTTTGCTCTGATTTGCAGTCTAGACGAGTTTAGAAAGTCTGAGCCAGTCTGCAGATTTTAGGCAATCAGAGATTTTCCATTATGTATGACGAGGATAGATTCAGATTTTTTTTTTTTTTTTTTTATGTTTCAGACTTTGAGTCCATCCAGTCGGAGGATATCACTCATGTTTACATATATATTTGGGCTGATTTTAGAAATGTGTTTAAATTTTAAAAGTCGTATCATATAGTTTATAGTTAAAACTAGTCAATTGTTTTTGTTCATTGAAATATAAAATAAAATAAAATAACACAAAAAACAAAACTGAAATTTAAAAAAATAATAATAATAATTTGAAGTACTAAAATTACTAAAATGAAAATAAAAATAAATTAAAGGCAAATAGCAATATTAAAAATGAATAAAAACAACAAGAGCACAGAACAAAATTACTAAAACTTCAACTAAAATTAAAATGAAAATATAAAAATACAAGCTTACTCAAAATATTAATAAAAACTGCAATAGCATATAAATAATTCTAAATAGCACATAAATAATAATAACAAATATCTATGTAAACATATTAAAGAAATAAATCTCCCAACAGTGAAAATTAATAATTAATTTTATTTAATTTTAGTAAATGTGAATTTTAGTGAAGTATTTTTAATATCTAAAAGAAATAGTATTTTTGACAAACATGTTCAAAAAAAAGTTGTTATTCACATTACATAAAGACAAAGTTATTTTATTCTACATAATGATGGCCATCGTGTTAACATGGTCTGAGCACTATTTGCTTTATGCTTTTAGATATGGATTAAATAAATCATGGATGATAAATATACCTGTTATTGGGGTTAATCTCCTCATATCACCAGCAAAACAAATTTAAATGATTGCAAATTCAAGTAAAAGTTGCTTGAGTTATTTGTTGGTTACTAGCCATACAACCCAATACATCTTAAATCATAAATTAAGAATGATAGACTGACACTCACTGATGTAATCAATCATTTTTAGTGGAAAATTTATCATGGGAAGACATATAATATTTTGTCATATGTTTGTCGCATTAAGCCACCAACACAACAATATGAGCAAAAATCAATCAGGCTTTTCTTTACGTTTTTGTGCCAGGTTGCATTTCACCGAGAGACAGAGTCTGGCTCATCTCGTATATGATGCTGCGAGTGACACTATGGCTCTGCCCCAAAACCAAGCGGACTGCCAATGTAGGCAGCTTTCCCAATGCAAAGGCTGTTCCAAAAGGTAAGATACCTTCTTTTGGCTGTTGTGGTGAAGGCAATCCCATAATGCATTTCAACAAGCATCAATCCATCTAAAATGGCCAATTAAGCAAAAGAAATGTCAGCAATTCTAAACATAATTCATTCAATACAAAAATCACTAATAATATTATGCAATCCATTTGAAAATGGACTATACTAGATGTGTACTATGTACAGTATTTTTATATTTTTTACTATTCCAAAACAATCACTTACAATATGAGTTTCAATTCAAGTTGGTTGTGAAAGAGAGCCATTGATCTGTTCAAAATAGCTAAATAATGTAATTTTATAAGTAAATAAATAAAATCTTTTGAATAGTGTGTGTATATAAATACACACACACACACACACACACACTTCTATACTCATACATGCTGCATTTATTTGATCAAAAATACAGTAAGAACAGCAAAATTGTTAAATAATATTACATTTAAAATAACTGTTTTCTACTGTACTATATTTTAAAATGTAATTTATTCCTGTAATGCAAAGCTGAATTTTCAGCATCATTAGTCTTCAGTTACATGATCATTCTGAAATCAGTCTAATAGGGCCTATGCTAATATGCCTTTACTATTATTATCAATGTTTAAAACCGTTGTCCTGCTGCATAGAAATCTTAGAAGTTGAAAAACAGAAATATTTTGTAACATTACACTTTTGATCAATTTAATATCAATGTTCCTGCTGAATAAAAGTATTAATTTCTTTAAAAAAATTATACTGACCCCAAACTTTTAAATTATATGAATAAATATAAAGATATATTTTATTTATAAATAAATAAAAATGCATGTACAATACAATTGACCAGTAAGCAATATTTATAGCCAGTAAATGCATACATAGCAAAAAGTTAATTTTGGACTATAAAAATTACACAACCAGTAAAGGAAATGGCAAAACAATGAGAAATAAAACAGCCTAACTGCAGGCACAAGAGACAAGCACTTGCAAACAAAGTGCTTATTGACTGGCATCCTTGAGTGAGTACCAGATACAGAAGCGCAGTCATTGGCAGAGCTGCAGACACGACTATTGCTCAGGAACATTAAGTCATTAAAATAAGACCAACAGAAACAAATGAATGGATGGTTTAATGAACGTAGAGGTGCTGGGAGGGAAACAGACTGAAAGAAGCAGTCCTCCATCATCAAACCATCCGTCTCTCCTGCTCGCTGCTGTGATAACCCTCCCATAAATCTGAGTGTAAATACCCACCGTCTCTCCAGCCAATGCAATCTGTCTCTCTCTCTCAATCTCTGAAGCTCACACACACTAACACAGCCACAGTTCTCTCGCCTTGCACCCACGCAACTCTTTTACATAAATCAAACAGTGTATTTATCCATCTCTCTGCCTCTCTCTTTTTTATGAGAGCATTTTCCTTCTCCTCACCTCTCACATTTATTCCCAGTCCATTCTCTGCACTTTCAATCTCATCACTTTTTCCGTCTCTTCATGGTCCTAAACGTCAGACCTCAAATCTCAAAATCTCTCCCGCTGATCTGATGCACAGCCTCGACTGAGCTGATTCTTATTATGTAACACATCAGTTATAGTCAAATATATTTAACATATTGATTCATCTGAGGCCACTGTTCTTGGTCTCTTGACTACGTTTGGCAATCTTGAACTGGTTCTGTAATACTATAAGCAAATAATTTTTATGAGTTTTGGCTCCACTAACAGGTTTATGGGTGTGTGTGTGTGTGTGTGTGTGTGTGTGTGTGCGCACCAATGGGGACAGAAGACCATAAAAATATGAAACAAGCATCAGAGTTGTTGCCATGACAAACAGCAAGTATCTTCTTTTTATTACTTTGAATTAACAATCAGCTTTTATATGTGAATAATTGTTATTGTTCAATTAAAACATAATTTTGTATCATATAGACCACTTCACAAACACACCATAGATTATATTCTGTCTTGGGTTTAGGAGACAAAGTTAGTAAATTTATACATTTACTTTCTGAACTCAACAAAAGAGTAATAAAAAAATAAAAAATAAATAAATAAATTCTTAAAAAAGGAAATTAACATTTCTTATTAGTGGTATTAGATGTGCTGTAAAATATTTTTGTGATAACTGCGCTACTTTCTAAATTTTGATGAACAGAAAGTTCAAAAGAACAATATTTATTTAAAAATTTTAAATTTTTTGTAATATTATAAAAGGCTTTCCTGTCGCTTTTGATCAATTTAATGTGTTTTTGCTGATTTAAAAAAATTAATTTCTTTTAAAAAAAAAACACCTACTTAATTGACTTTCAGAAGTACACTAGCACTAAAACCCACGAAACTACATTATTAATGGAGTCTTTAACAAATCACACCCACGTTGTATGAAAGAGGCTTTTTGATGAATTTAATAAAGAATGGTCATTTTCAGATGAAATGATCAGTGTGTTATTAAGATGTGTTTCCATGACGACTGCGATACTTTGAAGAATTGTATAACTTTGTTCTGATTTGTTATGATTGCTCTGTTGAATTCAGAATTAATGCAATATTGTTTTTCAAACACTGTCCATTTTTTCTTTCTCAAAAGTAGTACAATAATATAAGACAAAACTATTAAGGAACCAAAAAACTGTGCAATGAGAATGTGAAACAGAATCATTATATTTCTTACAATTTTCATCCCTGCTCTTGAACATATTGATGTATTGCCAGTTATATAACTAGTAATATCAGTCCTGGATGCTGATTGGTCAGTACAACATTTGTATGAGCTTCTTTCTTCTGTTGTAACCAAACAGTTGACGGTAGCCACTGACTTTCATAGTAGTTCCATATTATCTTTTCCATACTATGGAAGTCTACGGCTACTGTCAACTCTTTGGTTACCAAAATATTTCAAAATATCATCTTTTGTGTTCAACAGAAGAAAGAAGCTCGTACAGGTTTGGAACAAGTAAATAATGATAGCATTTTCATTTTTTGGTGAACTATATCTCTTTAATTATTTAGCTTAGTAAAATAATGTTTCATTGAAAACTATAGTATTTTTATCTGTAGTAACCATATAAAACAGCCCATAAAAGAAACAGTGCTATATTTTGTGAATACAATGTGAATACACTCTCTTCTCAAGTCTTATGAAGTATCCAACAATATTCATTAGCCATATATTCACAATATTGGGAAGCATTTCATACCTTATTGCTTAAATAATGAACTAAACTGAACTATACTAAAAATGCCAAATGTGTGTGTGTGTGTGTGTGTGTGTGTGTGTGTGTGTGTGACATATGAATACGGCCATTCATTCCCTAGTGAAAAATAAATATATTAAAATGTTTGAAATACATTTATTTCATGCTAAGTATACTACAAATACATTAACATATTTATGTACTTAATAAAAATTCCCTGCAAATGTACTAAACTGAAAGTACACTAAACTGGTATACTTAAAGTCTGCTATATTGGAACAAGTAATAAATGCACTTTAATTGTGCAGAAGTAGTGCTGACGTCCAACTAAAGATATACTGAAGTATATCTGATTGTGCTAAAGTATACTTTAGGTACACTTTAAATATCTTGATTTAGAGACCGATATTATTCAAAGATCATACAATCCTCATCAATGGTGACATTAAAACACATTTTAGGCTTAATATCAAGAAATGTACATTGTGCACAAGTAGTACTCCAAATAAAGTTGAATTATAATTTTTATATCAGTAAGTCTCGAACGATATGTCAGTAAATTTGTTATAGATTTGAACTATACTTAGTATGAAATATATGTATTTTAAATATATTACTTTTTTTTTTACTAGGGTTAGCATAGTATGTTACCACCATAGTACTTTTCTAAAAGTATATACAACAATGTAATACTTTGACTGTGTGCAATCCATCAGAGCAAGACAGTTTTAACAAATGATTCAGCAAATACATTTAGTTAATCGCAAATCAATCTCTAGTTTCCAATATGAATTGTCACACGGAACGGAAATAAACTATAATTCACTTTAATGTGTCTGGGACGGAGAGAGCATTTAAAACACGAATTAATGTTCACCCTTACAAACGCCCTTCAAGAAGAACCGCAGGACTTAATGGACTGAACCTGATCGTAGGCCAGAGGTCACTATTCCTTTTAATTACGCCAAACTGAAAGCCAAAGTAAAGCAGGCTCAATACGTCCATTTATTTCAATTTCTCCCTCTGTCCTTTTTGATCCAAATCCAGGCTCTTTATTTGGTTGCCATGGCAACATTTTTCTAGTACCTTACATTTGACTAACATGATGAAACACTGAAGTGATGGAACACAGTCTCACACGCATGTGAACACATATGTTGTATGTCGTGGTCGGACGGACAAGAAATGGCAAGTTGCATTTCGATGGAGTTCAAACGGGCACCGTCTGTTATCAAACACAATGATTGCTAAAATAAGCCCGTGTTCTGCATCTCCAGGATAAGAGGACATATTTTCTATCACACAATAATGCACTTTAATATTCCTCCCAACATAGGTGCGTACAAGTATGTGCGTGTGTGGGTGAGAGCATGTGTGTGTGTGCACTTTTTATTCTCAATGTAAATCTGATGTCAAGCTGAAAGCCAGAGCTGAAGTGTGTGGGTGGAAACAGCTTCAAGCTTCAGTCCCTTTGAGAGAGACAGAACGGAAGAGAGAGAGACAGCGAGAGGAGGGGGAGCAAACATGATAAAAAGTGAAACTAATGAAAAAAATAATAATAACTGCTCAGTCTCTGATTGATATGCGTGGGGTTGGTGGCGGATCGATTTTTACGGCTAAACTGGATTTGTAATGGTGCATGGGGCTCGAACAAAAAAAAAGAAATAAAAACAATTTTATTTGAAACGACGCCTTATTGAGCATTATTCTTAAAGATGTAATTTTTCAGATGTTAATGTGCTTTTCTTTTATCCCAGCTCAATATGCATAGACAGCTGTACTTAATAGAACCACCTGGGCTGTAAATGATTCATTTTGTCTAAATAGTATTAGTGTAGTATCATTGAGATATTGATACTAATCATTTTATTGTTATATTTTCTGTTTTTATTTTCATTTTAGTTAAAGTTTCAGTACTCATGTCAATTTGATTAGTTAAAAAATGTTTTTTTTTTAAGTTCAGTTTAAGCTCTAGCTATTTTAATACATTAAGTTAAACAAAAATTAGAAATGTTTCCTTTGCAACTGGCTGAAATAAATTAAGTTTAAGTGTTTGCATATTTAATTTATTTTATTTAAAGTAATATAAAGAACAGTGCCAGTTCTGGATGCTGATTGGTCAATACAACATTTGTGTTATACTTAAATACAAAATATAATAACTTTAGTTTATAATGTCAGGGGCTATATCCTCTAGCTTATGGATTGCACTTATTGATTTAGCTTAGTAAAAATAATATTTTACTGAAAATTTACATTACTAATATTAATAAATATTAATAACTAAATAAACATATATTTTATATATTTTATGTGTAGAATTTAAGTTATTTTAATACATCTTAATGAACCAAATGGAAATTAGATTTTTTCTTCATTAGATACTTTTTTTCTGTTCTTTTTTTTATGCATGTTTAGTTACAAATAATAATCCTAATTTTGATTTTGTCAACAGAAATTGTGTAGTTACAGTATTTAACAGCAGGGGTCTAAATGAGCCAGTCTGATACAGTAACACTGACTCGACCAATGGTGTGAGTTTGGAGGTGGGGCTATCAGTTTATTTGACAAATGGGAGTGTTTGGGAAACCTGTTTGACAGAAATTATCTATCCAGTTCATTCGGTGCCTCAAGTGGCACAAAAATTACACACTTCATTTTCAATAAAAAAAGATTTCTAAGAAGATCTTTTAAAGCTGCAAAAGAAAAAAAAGTGAAACCTGGAGACAAATTGCCAAAGGACTTCTGTGCATTCCTTCCTTCTATTGTCATTTTCAAGGATTTTTCTTCTGCAGCAGTGGGTGTTTTATAGCTACCTAACACTCTTTTCAGAAAAGCATCACAAAACAACCTTCCAAATGGACTAAAATACAGTAGATATGCATGAATCAAATGACTAAAGAACTATGCAGCATTATATAGTTAAAATATAGTATAGTAAAAAGATTTGTAATTTATTTCAGGAGCACAAAAAGCCTATTAGGTCATTTATTTGATATACCTGATAATTTTAAATGCATTTTTCTAATTTTATGTTAAATAAAGTCATCTTATAAAACTACTTGTCAATGTTTAAATTCATTCACAAGATAAAATAAATGATGCGACCCAGTGTTTTCAGATAAGCAACTGTAATGTGCAGGTTATTCCTACCTACAGCAGAATGCAACTGTAAGGGGTAAAATCCCTTATTCCTCCTCAATTATTCCCGTCCAGGATCCAGAAGAGTAATCTCAAGCCACCAAGAAAAACAAATTGTCCAAACTGTCCATCTCTGATCATAATCCAGTCTCGATTTTTTTAAGTCACTTGCTTCTGTTTAACTTGTGAATGATTCTTTTCCCTTAGCAGGTCAAGAGTTCCATTAAAGGTCAACAGATCGATAAATGCCCACACCATGTTTGGTTGCAATCATGTGTCTATATGCACTCTGCTCTCAAATACGGAACTGGCGACTTAAATAAACCCAGAAAAACTTTTATTCTTGCTTTCTTTAAATAATCTCATATGCATTGATGTACAACGCTGCAACATTTTGAGCTAATAAGCCATAATTCTAATCTTAAAATGTAAATCTAGCTAGAAAAAAAGGCATTTATACATTAACTCTGATTATTGCAATCAAATGTAGGCTAAATAGTAGTTTGCTTAATTGAATACATATATTTCACTAATACTATATTTATGACTATCTAAATGTATTTACCCTACAAGAATAGTAAGAATTGTTAAAAATGAATATTTACAATCAACAATTTGCACTCTATACGTATAAAAGAATGAATCCCGAGTGTTCAACTGTTAGAATTGTTGTGTCTCATTTCTCCACCTCGTCTCAGTCACTCTCTCCAGCCCTGACAGCGGCTGTTTCTCAGCAGAGCGCCAGATGGAGAGCACCGGGTCCCGGCGACGCTCGCCGGCGCCTTTACGCACAACCCTGAACCGACGAGCCGCTTCCCTTCTGCCTTTACTGCGGTTACCAACACCAGATCTGCGGTTAAACTCTCTCATGTTTTACTTTAGCTATTTTAGGGCGTCGTTTAGCGTTGCAATCGAGCTGTCAACGTTTAAAACGCTCCACGGGAGAACTTTTCGGAGTATGCGCGCACATGACTAAGGCATTTATTCTAAGCTTACATTTCCATAGACAGTAAAACACTGGCATCTGATGCGAACTCGCGTCTCTGTATGTGTATGTGTGTGTGTGCGTGTGTGTGTGTGTGAGTGTGTGTGTGCGTGTGTGACGGAACCAGACTTCTCTGCAGCTCCGTGCCAGTGACACTGACGCGTAAAATCCTCCGAGCGCACGGAGTTCAAACGTACGTTCTTGCACAAAACTGACGCGTTTAGCGACGCGTCAAAGCTCCGATTCAAACGGACGGGTCATTTGCATGAGCAATTCCGAAATGGAAATCCTTCGCGCGAGGAAAAGCTGGAAGTCCTTCTTGCTGTATTCCGGTTTGCTCGTTTCCAGTCATGCACACAGGAATACCAGCAGCAAGGCGATGCATCCTTTCCTGCAATTGTCCTTTTCTTTACTGCGCTCTCACTCACTCGAGCAGACGAGAGGAGAGGAGAAGAGGGGCTGAGCTGGACAGGGGGGTGGGGGGAGAGATGGGATTTGATGGAGAGAACTTCATGTAAAAGCCTGGGGCAAACTCTCTCTCTCTTTCTCTTTCTCTTTCTCTCTGTCTCTTTCACTCTCTCTTGCACACACACACACACACACACACACACACACAGCTCTGATGAGTGTGTGTGTGTGTGTGTGTGTGTGTGTGAGACGCTCGCAGGCAGCCGGTGAGTGGAGAGGCTTCTGTAGAGGCAGGTTATGTGGGAGGAATGTGTGTAATTACACAACTACACAAACTGAAGACAAATGACAATGTAGATTAAACACTGAGAGTGCGCGTACAGTATAAGCTGCATGTTAGCTTTCACTGCTATCTTTGCTTTTAATTCTATTGTATAACTATAGTAGCGACGATTTTTACATTCGATTTGGACCACAAGGGTGTTGTGGGTGGTTGCCGGAGCATTACATGGTTGCCAAGGTGTTCTGAGTGGTTTTTAGTGTGTTGCTATGCGGTTGCCAGGGTGTTCTGAGTCTCGGACTGGTTGCTGGGAGGTTCTGGTTAAAAGAGCCCACCCTCAAGTTTCTGTGATATTCTAGCAGGCTGATAGTCTGATGGTTTAGAAGAGTGATAGTACAGTGCTTCTTAAAGGGAAAGACCACCCAAAAATGAAAATTCTTGTCATCATTTATTCTCATGTCATTTTAAACTTGAATCATCAGTATGAGAGATATTTTGAGATAAAACAAACTTTTGGGTGGACTATTTTTAATATATAAATATAATAATAATAATAATAATAATAATAAATACATTTTGACTATATACTTATAATATGAATGAATGAATGATGCATTTATATAGCGCTTTATTATGTATTGTCGTACACCCAAAGCGCTTTACAATCATGTGGGGGTGTGTGCAGCATCCACCTGGATGGTGCGACGGCAGCCACAGGACAACGGCGCCAGTGTGCTCACCACACACCAGCTACAGGTGGAGAGGAGAGAGAGAGATAGAGCCAATTCAGTGGATGGGGATTATTAGGAGGTCATGATTGACAATGCACCCCTACTCTTTACGAGAAGTGCCATGGGATTTTTAATAACCACAGAGAGTCAGGACCTCAGTTTAACGTCTCATCCGCTTTTGTGACTTTTTGACAGTATAGTGTCCTCGTCACTATACTGGGGCATTAGGACCCACACAGATTGCAGGGTGAGCACCCCCTGCTGGCCTCACTAACACCTCTTCCAACAGCAACCTAGTTTTTCCCAGGAGGTCTCCCATCCAGGTACTGACCAGGCTCAAACCTGCGTAGCTTCAGTGGGCAACCAGTCTTGAGCTGCAGGGTGATATGGCTGTGGCAGGGTGATATGGCTTGCTTCTATTTTATTAAAGTTTTTAAATATACACTACCAGTCAAAAGTGAACAGTAAGATTTTTAATGTTTTTAAAGAAGTCTCTTCTGCTCACCAAGTCTGCATTTATTTGATCCAAAGTACAGCAAAAACAGTAAAATTTTGAAATATTTTCATTATTTAAAACAACTGTTTTCTATTTGAATATATTATAAAATGTAATTTATTCCTGTGGTTTCAAAGCTGAATTTTTTAGCATCATTACTCCAGTCACATGATCCTTCTGAAATCATTCTGATATTCTGATTTGCACAATATATATATATATATATATATATATATATATATTATGTTGAAAACAGCGGAGTAGAATTTTTTCAGGTTTCTTAGATGAATAGAAAGTTCAGAAGAACAGAATTTATCTGAAATAGAAACCTTTTGTAACATTATAAATGTCTTTATCATAACTTTTGATCAATTTAAAGCAGTGGTTCTCAATTCCAGTCCTGGGGGCCCCCTGCTCTGCACATTTTGCATGTCTCCCTTATTAACACACCTGATTGAGATCAGCTCCATGAGCGACGGGCGTCTTTTTAACGATGGCTTCCCGCTCGTGCGTTTCTGGATGTGGTCACTTCCCTGGCTTCGTCTGACGGTCACGATCGCTGTGTCTCGTGCTTGGGCTATCAGCACACTGAAGCAACGCTCGTGGATGAGTCGTGTTCTCATTGCGGGGATATGACCATCGCGATGTTGCGGTCCAGATACCTCCTCGTCAAACAAGTGAGTATCCCCCTTGCCATGCCCCGTTCTAGTTCCTACGTCTCTCAGCAGCAGAGAGCTACTTTGGCTCATGGTCAGGGTGATCTGAGGATCACGGTGAGAGCCTCCCAATCGAGTGCATCTCCGCGGGCCTCTCATTCCTCCTGCACTTCGCACCCTCTGGTGTTTCCGGACGAGCTCGCTGGATCCTCGGACAGGGCGGGGCGCAGCATCTCGTTTGGAGCACCAGCAGACGACAGGATGTCGATTACTGCATCGGGGGACGAGCTAGGCTCTGGAGATGACGATTCAGCTGCGCTGCCTCCGTCAGGAAGAGTGGCGTTGCCCGAGTCAGATCCAGAGCTGACTGCTATGCATTCCTGGGCCGCCGAGAGCGTCGGGCTGCACTCGAGGCCTCCTCCTTCTCCCGAATGCTCGAGGCTGGATGATTGGTTCCTGGGGGTGCAGGCCAATCGCCGACAGCCGCCTCCAGTTCCATTCTTCCCGGAAGTGCATCAGGAGGTGACTAGGTCTAGGAAGGCACCTTTTTCTGCCCGAAACAGACCTAGCGCTTCTTCCGTCCTCACCACCCTCGATGGTGGAGCGGCCCAAAGGTATGTGGAGATCCCCCCAGTCGAGTGCGCTATTGCGATGCAGCTCTGCCCACAAGGCGCCGCCACCTGGCGGGGTAATCCATGCCTTCCGTCCAGCACTAACGGCCAAGGCTTACAGTGCTGCTGGACAGGCCGCTTCTTCCCTGCACGCCATGGCCTTCCTGCAGGTCCACCAGGCCAAGGCGTTAAAGCAGCTGCACGAGGGTGGTGCTGGCCCAGGTGTGTTGCAGGAACTGCACACAGCGACGGACCTCGACCTAAGGGCGACGAAAGTCACAGTGCGGGCCCTGGGTCAGACGATGTCCACGTTAGTGGTCTACGAGCGCCACCTATGGCTGACCCTGGCGGATATGAGGGAGGCTGACAAGCATCGCTTGTTGGACTCCCCGATCTCCCAGGCTAGCCTATTCAGCGAAGCGGTGGAGGGCTTTGCCCAACAGTTCTTCGCCGCACAGAAGCAGACGGAGGCGTTTTCGTCACATCCTGCCCCGGCGGTCCGCTGCTGTCGCCACCCCACCGCCGGCCGCAGCCACTCCATCTGCTCATCGCTGAGGGTGTCCTCCTGCTGCCTCCACCTCCACTCCAGCTCTCCGTCTCCGCCCCTGCCAGGCCCATGAAGTGCCAGGGCAAGCGGCATCCCTGAGACAGGCGACCCGGAGTCCTTGGATCCTGCTCTTCAGGAGATGGTGACTGCACCACTCCTTCTCCCGGAGGAGGGCCAGGTGGAGAATCTTTTGTTTCCTTTTTGTTCTGTTCCGCCACTGGCTCCCCAGACAGTGGTACCCAAAACTTCAAAAAAAGAGCAGTTTCCTTTCTCTCCGGGTCCCAAAAGGGCAAGGATGGCAGTGCACGAGACAGTCTCCACACTCCCGTCCCCCTCTCCTTTCGCCAGTGGGCAGCAGGGTCTGGTTCGAGGACACGATGCCTCCTCACGCGCCCCCTGCCCAACCGTGGAGCCAGGTAAGTGTCTCACCATGCACTCAGATCCCACTCCGGGACGCGTTGCCTTCCGGGTCGGGTCCCTGCGCTCCACTTCGCTGCCCCACTGCGGGTACATCAGTGGTTCCCCTAGTCCCGCTTGTTCGGTCTCTGGGGGCCTGGCTAGAGCTCCCCAGACTGTCTCAGCTATGCGATTCAGTTCGCCCGGCGCCCTCCCAAATTCAGGGGCATTCGGTTCACCTCTGTGCTGAACAAAGATGCTCCTGTCTTGCGTGCAGAGATCGCGGTCCTCCTGGCGAAGGACACGATACAGCCGGTCCCTCCAGCCGAGATGAGGTCAGGGTTTTACAGCCCTTACTTCATCATACCCAAGAAAGGCGGTGGGTTACGACCAATCTTGGACCTACGCGTTCTGAACCGAGCCCTTCACAAGTTTCCGTTCAGAATGTTGATGCAGAAATGCATCTTTCAATGCATCCGTCCTTTCGATTGGTTCGCAGCGATCGTCCTGAAGAATGCGTACTATCATGTCTCGATCCTCCCTCAACACAGACCGTTTCTCCGCTTTGCGTTCGAAGGGCGAGCATATCAGTACAAGGTTTTCCCCTTCGGGCTGTCCCTGTCGCCTCGTGTCTTTACCAAGGTCGTGGAGGCAGCCCTTGTTCCGTTAAGGGAAAGAGGCATTCGTATTCTCAGCTACCTCGACGACTGGCTCATACGGGCGCAGTCTCGAGCGTAGTTGTGCGAACACAGGGACATGGTGCTCAGTCACCTCAGCCGGTTGGGGCTTCGGGCCAACTGGGAGAAGAGCAAATTCTCCCCTGTGCAGAGGATCTCTTTTCTCTGTATGGAGTTGGACTCGGTCAACCTCACAGCACGTCTCTCAAGAGGGGAGTTCCACTGAAACAGTTTCAGAGGCTCCTGAGGCATATAGCATCCGCAGCCGCTGTCACGCCGCTCGGATTGCTTCATATGAGACCGCTTCAGCGTTAGCTTCATGACCGGGTCCCGAGATGGGCATGGCGGCGTGTACGTACCGGGTCTCAGTCACCCCGTCCTGCCATCAGACCCTCAGCCCGTGGTCGGATCTTGCTTTTCTTCGGGCGGGAGTTCCCCTAGTGCAAGTGTCCAGGCATGTTGTTTTATCAACAGATGCCTCTTTCATGGGCTGGGGAGCCATGTGCAACGGGTGTGCAGCTGCAGGGTCCAGCACTCGTGTGTTGCCCAAGGTCAGCCCTTGTGCTGGGCTAGGTGCCCGTGTGTAGTAATTCCCCTTCGGGCGATTGCACATGTGTATTCTTCCACAGTACGGCTCCCCTCACGGTGAGCCCGTGTCTTTCCCTGGCAGAGACCTTCTGCCGTCTCTGCTGTGTATTGATCTCACCCCAGGCTGGCTGAGTCTACCTCAGAGACTTCCATATGTAGTACTGCCCTTGGCCAGTCCATATGTATATCTCCACATGGTACCTCCTTTTATTTTACCGCTCTCCTTTTATATCCGCGCTGCGGGGCAGGGTGCACGTGGCAAAGCACGCACGCCAACTGTCATTGGCTTGTTTTATTAACACTTGAAGGTGACTGGGCTCTCGGGCGAGATCCCATTTATGTCAGTCACTATGACGTAACATCTCCGTTCCCTCCTTCAGGGACAATCTTTCTATTCATCAAAGAATCCTGAAAAAAATGTAACAACTGTTTTAAATATTGATAATAATAATAACAATAATTGTTTCTTGAACAGCAAATCAGCATATTAGAATGATTTCTAAAGGATCATGTGACACTGAAGACTGAAAACTGAAAATTCAGCTTTTATCACAGGAATAAATTACATTTTTAAATATATTCAAATAGAAAACAGTTATATTAAATAGTAAAAATATTTCAAAATTGTACTGTTTTTGCTGTACTTTGGATCAAATAAATGCAGGCTTAGTGAGCAGAAGAGTCTTCTTACATTAAAAAACATAAAAAATCTTACTATTCAAAAACTTTTGACTGGTAGTGTGTGTATATATATATATATATAGAGAGAGAGAGAGAGAGAGAGAGAGAGAGAGAGATTTTAATAAATATAATTTACATTTTATAGTTAATTTACATATTTACTTTGTTTACTTTTGTTATTAAAGTTTTTAAAAAAAAATATTATATATATATATACACACAGTAAACACTGAAATATTACATTATTTTATACAATTATATTAATTTGTTTGTTTTTTAAACTTTTTTTTTTAAGTTACTTATTTATTTATTTATTGATGAATAGAAATCTCAGCATTTTTATATATATATATTTATTTTATTTTATTTTATTTTTTTCTGTAAAATGCTATACTGTCACTTTTGATTAATGCATTCTTCCTGAATTAAAAAAAACCTACTGACCCCAAACCTTTAAAAAGAAGTGTCGGCTAATACATACACAGATATATATTTCTGTTTCTAAATATATATTACTATATTTTAAATGTGTTTCTGCTCAAACTTTATTTAATCAACTTTTAGAAGTATCCCTAAAACCTATAAAACTGTATTGCTGACAGGGTCTGCAACTCATCACACCCACACTGCATGAAAGAGGCTTTTTGACGGATTTAATCAAGAACGGTCATTTTCAGATGAAGTGCTCTGTGTAAATGATCAGCGTGTTATAAAGACATGTGTTTCCATGACGACTGCTTCCAGCCTGCAAGCCTGAGACAGCGAGCACTAAAGTTGAAGCATCGAGACGAGGCCGAGCCGGACACATCTCCAGCGGTGAGGCGTCTTAATGCTCGCAAAGACAGCTGGCGCACACCTCATACCTCCCGATGATTGGATATCCACCTCAAGAACGCCACGATTGATCCAGAATGGACGCGGCTAATTTATATCCCTCATTCAAGAGCCCGAGCGTATGTGCAATTAATTAAAAGAACACTATACGTGATCAAAGCCAATTGAAAAGCCGCTTGCCTAGTGCCGAGTTTTATTAAAACTTAAAGCAAAATTGAAGATCCAAGATGCACTCTTCTTTCTCTCCCTCTTCTAAATTCCTCCCCTCTCTCTTTCATTTTTCCTTTCTCTCTAGCAGTCTGTCTGCTCTATAATTATTTCCATGGTTACCATCAGCGATCTTAGGCTAAGCTCAATGTACAAATGTCTCTTTTCTCTTTCACATTTTCTTTCAGCTCCTCAATTTGCCTGACTGTGTTCGTTAGCATACAATTACTGCCTTCTGAGATGTTTCCTCTTTTAAAGAAACAGCCCATGGCGAAGAGAGATCAGAGAGGAGATCTCTTCAGTCGCTCTGTTGTTTCTCAGAGACAGCAATGAGACTAAACAAATGGAGACTTTTGCAGTCAATCTACTTTGGTTTGTTTGAGACATTGATTACTGGGGGTTTTTTCTCAGGAGACAAATCTAAGAAGCTAGAGACAAAAAAGAGAGTATAGAGAACAACTGGAGATGTGTGTGTACACACACACACACACACACACATACATACATATACAGGAATCTATAAAGCTCAAAGAATTAAAGTAAGAAATGACATTAAAAAGAGAAAACATATGGAAACTTGTTGTTAAATATACATATACAATAAAATATAATACAATATTTCTTATCAGATTCTCCCTAGATCATATAATCTGAACTATAGTCATATTGTGAAATATACTTGAAAAAATAGATTTTTTATTATAATTATTATTACAGTTATAATATTAATTATAATATTATTTGATAAAAATAAAAAATATAAATAAATTAAAATAAAATATTTATTTTCATAAAAATTGTATAATAAATAATACATTTATTAATATATATTTTTATAATTATTACTACAATTTTAATAAATATCAACAAATAATACATTTAAATAAAAATAATATTAGTTTTACATCTTTACACTTTCTCTAAATGTTTCTATTTTTGGTAACACTTACAACAAGGTCTCATCTGTTAACGTTAGATAATGCCTTAACTAACATGAACTAACAATGAACAACATATTTTTTTTTACAGCATTTATTAACCTTTGTTAATGTTAGTAAATAAAAATGTTAACTTAATGCTATCAGATACAACTTTTGATTTTAATAACGTGTTAGTAAATTTTGAACTTAACATTAAGATTAATAAATGCTGTATAAGTATAGTTTGTATATGGTTAGCTAATGTGGTAACACATTAGTTTAGGGACCAATTCTCACTATTAACTAGTTGCTTATTAGCATGCATTTTTCTAGCATACTGGCTGTTTATTAGTACTAATAAAGCACATATTAATGCCTTATTCTTTATGTTCATATTTTCGATCCCATAATCCAGCCCCACACCTAAACCTAACAGCTACCTTACTAACTATTAACAAGCAGCAAATTAGGAGATTATTGAGGCAACTGTCTTAATTAATAGTTAGTTAATAGTGAGAATTGGTCTTCAAACTAAAGTGTGACCACAAATGAAGCCTTATTGTAAAGTGCTACCCTATTTTTATTCCTTAGATATTTAGAAGAAATAAAATGCATTTAAAATAAATATCTGAGACAAAGCAAATTCATAACTGATGACTCAATTAAGTGTCCTAAGCTTTAAAAAAAAGAGCAACCTCTAAGAAATATGCAGTATTTTTGCTTTTGCATCAGGTCTGGTGCATGTAATGGAATCATGTGATATTAATAAATGCCAGTGTTTTTCCAGGCTTGATGTGAGATGATTTCTTGTATTGGTGGAATCCTGGTAACCAGCAGTGAGGCGAGTGTAAGAGAGAACTCTGCATCACTAGAGTTCATAAATAACGGTTCCACCCACCTCCCCCAGTTTACCACCTACTGGGATCAACACCAAACAGCAGCCGGGCAAGACTAACAAACACCGACACACATCAGACAAACACTTACAGCACTGTGTGAGAATCAACAATTATACAGAGAGCTTCACAATTTATTGCTCAGAGACTGCGCTTATACATCTCAGGAGACTTAATGGAGTTCTCTGTTATATTAAGTACCAGTTTTGCCTCAGATGTTTCTCATTAAAGCGATAGTCCACCTAAAAAAGAAAGAGATTCTGTTGTTTGGACTTCATCATTCTGTCATCGTTCTTTCTTCTGCAGAATGCGTCCAAACAACATTGGAGCTCATTAACTTCAGTTAGAAAGAAAGAAAGAAAGAAAGAAAGAAAGAAAAAGAAAGAAAGAAAGAAAGAAAGAAAGAAAGAAAGAAAGAAAAAGAAAGAAAAAGAAAGAAAGAAAGAAAACATTAAGCCATTTGTTAAAATATGGGGTGCAAGAATTTGCAGAATTTTCTTTTTGGGTGAACTATCCCTTTAAAATCTTTACAATAAATAAAACCGGAAAAATACACATTCTGTAAAATTAGAGAACTGTAAAATTAATAAAGATAGCACAAAGATGTTAATTATGTTTAAGTATGGCTTTTGTCTTTGTTTCCCTTAAAATTCATTAGGATACATACAATCATTAAGTTAATCATAAAAAATGTAAAATTTAAATAAATAATTTTAAAATTAAAATATTTAAAAGCTAAAATTAAAATATAAAATATTTTATTAGATCACCTGCATGTCATGAGACCAATAAGTGAGAACCATGAATATATGAATTATTGAAATATTACATTAAAATCTCAGGGGTGCATAAAAAAAAAAGAAAGAAAGAAGTAAAGAAATTAATGCTTTTATTTAGCAAGGATGCATTAAAATGATCAAAATTGATATTTATAATTTTACCAAAAATTTCTGTTTCAAGTAAATGCTATTCTTTTGAACTTTCTATTCAAAAAATGCATCATGGTTTTTACAAAAAAAATAAAATAAAATAAAACAAATATCACAATATTACTGTTTACTGTATTTTTGATCAAATAAATTCAGCCTTGGTGAGCAGAAGAGATTATTGAAAGAAAAGGGCACTTCAAGTAAAATCAAGACAACAAGACAAGGCAAAAAGATTTGGGAACCCCTCCCTTAATGCACTGCTAAATAAATAAATAAATTAAAAATAAAATATGAAAATACAAAAAAATAATTAAAATAAAATCAACCAACAAAGCAAGAGAAATTCCAATAAAAGTAGAATCAAGAAAAGTATAAATAAAAATATTTCATTGACTTATTAAAATGGACCATTTATTCACTAGGTTTTTGAGCTGCCTTGCTGTCCACTAGCAAATCTGAGCATAACTGGAGACACAAGTAAGATTAAGGACTTTTTCCTCACGAGATAAATCTGAAAAGCTACAGACGTAAGCACAAGTCTCCATTTGCTGAGAAACAATTAAGATATTAAAAAAGATTTTCAGTTTCTTTTATATGCACACACAGTAACTGCTGCTCAAGTTTGTTAGCATCAACGGCTCCTTCAGCTGTGAGAGCTGATGCAGAAACCCAGAGCCCACACACACTGTTCATATGGAGACTACATTCATACATCAAACATTATGTGTTCTTTCTTCCTCCACCCTGTCATGGTTGCAACACTAATGTAATCTCTTTCTCTCTGAAAAGGTGCATTGCTGGATTATGTAACAAGCCTTTTTTTCCCTGGCTAATCTGACATGACTGCATTTGCTACTTGTTTTGAATCCTAGCAAACAAGCTCTGCAAAATGCCGAAGGGACAAGCATGCAACTAAACACCTCAGCCAGTTTTATTACTGCTCTCAAAGACCACTTTTTTGTGTCAGTCCAGCCCTCCTGCATCTTTGGTCTCCCTACTGATGCCATCGCTCCGAGGGAGAAGGAATCGGGTGCTTGCATGACCAGAATGAATTCCTGCATGGATGTTTGGCCAAAGAGCGACCAGATCTTGACCTTTGCTAAGCCACACGGAGAGGACATTATTACTCCTGACATTTGCACACATTTCTTTGTGGTTTTTATGCCTGTAACTGTGACCATCATTTGAAATCAGTTCAAGACAGATGAAATGATAATGAAGATGATGACAGGCATTACAGCGGCTGCTAGAATCAAACTACTTGACATAATCAACAACCGATTTTAGGCTCCTGCAAGTGACAGGTGTAATAAAAAGAGAGGAACTCATATCTCTAAAAAGTCCACTTTAGCTCAACATGAATTTCAGCTATGGCCAATAACCAGATAAATGGTAGATATTTAAGCAATATTAAACTCGCAAACAGATTGATATTCAGAAAGGCAGCTTGATTACTAGTGTGATATTGCTTTTAAATAATGAATCATGAATCACTGAATCATTGCGCATCCCAGAGCAACACACACAGTAGTGGTGTTACTGAATGAATCAGTGGTTTTGAATGAATCAGATGAGAGAATGATTAAATAAATCGTTCATAAAAACAGTTACATGTTTTGTTCTTAAATAAATAAAATAAATCACTCATAAGTGAATGGTACTGCACTCGATTCTGTGTTTGCATGAATCAAATGAGTGAATGATGTAATATATCACTGACAAAGACAGTTACTTGTTTTGGTCCTGAAAAAATGAATCAGATGAGTGAATGATTTAATGATTCACTCACAAAGACAGTTACATGTTTTATTTCTAAATATAACAGTATTTTTGAACAAATCAGATGAGCAAATGATTTAATGAATCACTCTTAAATGAATAATCCTCAATTAATCTGTTTTTGAATAAATCAGATAAGTGAATGATTTATTGAATCACTCATAAATGAATGTTCCATCATGAATCTGTTTTTTAATAAATCAGATGAGTGAATGATTTATTGACTCACTCACAAAAAAAACTTACATGTTTTGTTTCTAAATAAAGCAGTGCTTTTGAACAAATCAGATGAGCAAATTATTTAATGAATCACTCATAAGTGAATGGTACTTGATTCTGTGTTTGCATGAATCAAGTGAGTGAATGATTTAATGAATCACTTACAAAGACAGTTACTTGTTTTGGCCTTAAATAAATCAGTGTTTTTGAATGAATCAGATGAGTGAATGATTTATTGAAACACTTATAAACGAATGTTTCCGAATTAATCTGTGTTTCTGAACAAATCAGATGAATAAATGATTTAATTAATCATTCATAAATCTCTGTTATTGAATGAATCAAATGAGTGAATGGTTTAAAGAACCGCTCACAAAGACAGTTACTAGTTCCTGAATGCTGAATTATTCAGTGTTTTTAAATGAATTAGATGAATGAATGATTTAATGATTCGTAACTATGTAACCTGCAAAAAGAGTCCCCGAAAATTATGTGAACTTTGTCTTAAGTTAAATATAAAAGAATGAAAACTTAAATACTATTATTATTATTATTATTATTATTATTATTATTATTGCTCATCATCTCTCTGTTTTTTTTTTTTTTTTTTTTTTTTTTTTTTTTTGGTATATAGACGTTGTATTGCATAATTACGATATTTGTAATTTTTGTCAATGTTTCTCCTTTAAAAAAATCTATAAATCTAGGCTTCACAACATTACAACGCACAGTGTGAAAAATGAATATGTTTTTTGAGATTCGCTGAAGATTACAATTATCGGTGTTATTAAATTATTGGTGTTTTTAAAGACTAACTTTAAGAGAGCATTAGATGATGGCAAAATAGATCAAATGAGCATGCACAATTAAATATCTAATATCATATTGTTATGTGAAAAAATTATCTCAGTATAGGTCAATAACCAATATACAGTAGTACAAATATATCCTGCGCAAAAGAAAAAAAACTGCAACATGCATACATGAAAGTAAACAGGCTTAACTTTGATTTCATGTTGACATTTAGGAATAAAGGTGACAGACAGGAAGCAGGTTTTATGTGACAGGCGAGATAAGGCAGGATAAACAGACCAGCAGAAAACTGGCATCAGTCTGAGCAAGAGGAATGATGCTGAAATGAGGACGCACTTGAAGCGTGCACAGTGCCACCTGGCTAGGCCCTACGCCAAGACTATTGTGCAAACTGGCAGTGCCATGCATATGCACGTGTGAACACACAAATGCAAGCATGCACGTTTGGGAACATTATACTGCAGTTGCCTTTCACTTGCACACTTAATGATCGCACACAAACACACACAACTACACACACATGCACACGCACAATTACTGTCACACGCATCCACACGCATTAATCTGTTTTGGCATGTCACTCGACACCCGCAGTGATCGAGTGTGAGAGCAATTCTTGTGAAGCCTTTTGCACAGTGATTCTGAAGAAAGGAGATATAAGCGGCAAGCTGTACCCTGACAGCCCTTCCATTCCCCACCCTCACGGAAAGGATCTGCACCAGCGGGGCCGCAGTGCTGCAAGCACATCATCATTTAGAGCAGTAATGGCTCTAGTCTCCATGATGGAGGAAGGCAGCTGGAGAGACTGCAGGCTGCGGCCCAATTCGCCTACTTATGCTATGTACTAAAAGTAAAGTATGTATTTTTTTTTGTAATGGGACACTGCTTCATTTTGAGTGTGTAGCAAGAGTATTAAAGTACTAGTATGTAGCTAGGGTGTAGTTTTGATTTTGACATTGGTGAGGACATAACAGCAGACAACACCCCCCTCCCCATCCAACTACCCCAACACTTTCGCATTTATGATAGACTTTTGACCACAGTTTAATGTCATCTTTTTATAGCTATGGTAGCTAATCATAATTTATAAAAAAAAAAAAAAAAAAAAAAAAAAACTTTTTTATTCATCAGACAATAATTATACAACATTGATTATGTAAAACCAACAACATTACAGCAGAAGTTTTAAATATGTTTCCTTTGTATTGTTTGACTATTCAAAAGAGAATACAGCAAAATATAACTTAACTAATTTGTATATTCTGCTTGCTAAATTTCACATACATAAACAAAAGCAAATCAAAACTGTATCTCTATATTCATTCCATGTGTCCTCTTAAGGTGTACATTTATTACTTTTTTTGTTAACGTGGCAACACATGTCTTATGAACATTAACCATGGTTTTACTAAAAAAACCCACCATGGTTACTATAATTAAACCATGGTAACCACAAATTAACCATGGTTTTGCTACACTAACCATAGTTTAACCATGGCATTTTTGGTAAAACTGTGGCTATACAATTGGTACAATTTGCCAAAAAAACAAGATTACTGAACTTTTACTATAATAAAACCATGGTTAAATTTCTTAAGGGATTTGTATCTATGTAGGCCTATACATTCTGACTTTCTTTTTTCTTTGTTTTTATGACTGTACTGCGCCTTAATGGTGTGATGTTTTGTACTGTTTAATAAAAGAGAAAGAAAGAATCAGAAAAAAAAAGGTTCACGAACCTTCTCCGAAGTTCCGATCTAAATCAAATCATTCGCGATCCACGCTCCGAAGTCCTGATCTGGATCAAAAGATTCGTGAACCCGCTCCTAAATTCCGATCTACATCAAATGATTCAAGATAGGCGCTCCAAAGATCCAATCTGAATCAAAAGATTCCCGAACTCGTTCCAAAGTTCCGATCTGAATCAAAAGATACACGAACCCGCTCTGAAGTTCCTGTCTAAATCAAATGATTTGCGATATGAGATCCAAAGTGCCGATCTGAATAATGATTCACGAACCCGCTCCGAAGTTCCGTTCTAAATCAAAAGATACACGATAAATGCTCTGAAGTTCCAATCTGAATCAACAGATTTGTGAACTTGATCCGAAGATCTAATTGAAATCTTTCGCGATATGCGTTTTGAAGTCACGATCTGAATTAAATGATTCGCAATATGCGATCCGATTGGAGCGCTTCGAAACAGTGAATCATTTTGCGACGCAATGGTTTAACTGATTTGGAGTTTCGATAAGCTCCGTTTCAAGGACGTAGCCTACTTTTCAAGCGTATTTACTTTAACTTCTCAGGTAATATCAATGGTGTGACCTATTTCAGATGTGAAATTATAACAACAGTGGTTACATATAGGCTACGTTGTTTGATCAAAAATTATTGCTACGGACAATTTAGTACTTGCTGGATATTGGTAGGGACTAAATTCTATGCCTTTGGGATGTAGTACCCTCTTTGGCACTTTTTTTTTATTTTTTTTTTTTTACATTTGTCCTGTCAACATAAACCGGTTTTGCGCAGGATTCAGGACCAAAGTATGTATTTTTTGGTGACGGGAAAAGGGAAATATTGCCTTAACTAGTTGAAATGCATTTTTCTAGATTTTTTTATTTCAGTTAACATTTATTTTACTTCATGGTTTAACAGTATTTCATATTTGCATACTATATACTGCAACAGTCTGAAAGTATGCTTTTTTTAACTCAGTGTTTGGTTTTTTAACTCGGTGTTTGGTGTATAAGAAATGTGAAATTTATTATCACTTAAATTCACAAAGAAATATTCAGAAGGAACAATAAAGAAACTCTTAAATCTATCAAAATAAGTCTCCTGTTGGCAGTCTTGTTTGCAAACTTTGCAAGTTAAAGTAAAAAAAAAACAAAAAAAAACACCTCACTCCATCAAATAAGTCATGACATCAAGTCTTCACAGAGCAGTTATGTTATTTTATAATTTGGTTATTTTAAGAGCTGCCCTTTAACTCTTTTATGATAA
>CM077227.1:30344273-30369273 GCA_039654775.1 Spinibarbus caldwelli | reverse complement strand
AAATCCCACAAGACATTGCGGTGGCGTTTATGTCCGCTCATCTCATAAATACAATCAACTGTCTTGACATGAAGGCACATGAGGAGGTGGACCCTCTGCCACAGGGGATATGGGCGAGCACGGCATTTATTAAGCATTACAGCCCAACGACGGCACAGAAATTCCTCATGCCACTCCGTCCTCAAGACACCGCATGATCAGAGCAAAAGCTGCCCATGTTCTGAATCAATAATTCACATTGTTACATGTGTGTGAGGAACAGGGGAAGAAAGCGTGAACAAAAGAGAACAAGCCTGAATAAACTGTAGTCTCGCCTTTGGCATCCTGCAGGTACAAAGAAATGTTTCCATTAAATGAAATATTGGAAAATGAAATGAAGTCTCGCTAGGAACAGGAAGATAGACAGAAAGCCAATCAGCGGGTGAATCTGTAGAAATGTAAGCGTAGAAGTTTCTGACCAGATATTGCACTATGTAGCACCAGTTTTGAACTAAATCCAGAACTCTGAGCGCATAAAACTCACATAGCAGTAAGATTATGGCTGTGAGCACAGCATAAAGAAACTGAAGCAATCTGATTCGAAAACAAGCACTAAGTGTACTTGTTATGATGCTGCTCTGCCGAAAACAGCCCAGGCAAAGATTATTTAATATTACACCTTCATACTTGGAGTGTAATGAAGACAAAAAAAGGCATTTAAATTAGTAATAGTTCAACAAAAAATAATGCACTTACTATCATTCAAAAGTGTTGGTGAGTAAAATTTTTTTAAATTCTTTTAAAAGAAGTTTCTTCTGCTCACCAAGGCTACATTTATTTGATCAAAAATACAGTAAAAACAGTAATATTGTGAAATATTATTACAATTTAAAATAACTGTTTTTTATTTGAATATATTTTAAAATGTAATTTATTCTTGTGATGCAAAGCTGAATTTTCAGCATCATTACTCCAGTCTTCAGAAATTATTTTAATATGTTGATTTGCTGCTCAAGAAACATTTCTTATTATCAGTGTTGAAATCAGTTGTGCTGATTAATATTTTTGTGGAAACACTTTTTTTCTCAGGATTCTTGATGAATAGAAAGTTCAAAAGAACAGCATTTATTTGAAATATTTTGCAACATTATAGATTGCCACTTTTAATAACTTAAATCACCCATGCTAATAAAAAAGTCAATGTGAATTTTGTTTATTAATCTGAATGCAATCACATTCAAATTTAAGACTTTGGTGGAGTACATACTCAACTTAAATATTTCAGTCTTTATGCTCTCATATGACTTTCATAACACTCTCAATATAGTGTATAAAGTGTATGAACTACTTCCTAGGTACTTTTTTTTGTCCATTTGGAGCTTGATAGCTGTTTTCAACATTGTTGTATATATTCATTCATTGTTGTATATATTCAACATTGTTGTATATAAATTTCTCCAAATCTATTCTAATGAAGAAACAAACTCATCTACATCTTGGACGGCCTGAGGGTGAGCACATATTCAGCAAATTTACATTTTTGGGTTAACTATCCCTTTAACATAAAATATAATCTATTATGTGACAGCAGATTATACATAATGCAATTGGTTATTGCAAAAAATACTTTAAGTATGATCTTTTCTTTGGACAAAACTACCATATTACTCCATAAGACTTTTATAGACTACTTGTGGTGCTTTTATTGCATTTTCTTTGGCGGTATAAATTCCCATTCACTTTAATTGTGTTGTAAAAGCAGCTTGGACATTTTGAAGGTCTTTTTTCAACAGCCAAGATGAATATAATACAGCTTTGGAACAACTTGAGGATGAGTAAATGATGACAAAATGTTCATTTTCGACCTTAAATAAATAATACTGTTAATAGTAATAGTTAAATTAAATTTCATAGCGCATACTGTAAGAAATTACATCTTGACAAAAACCCAACTTGACAATACCCAGCACTGGCTATTATTATGAAAATAGTTCCAGGCTAAATGAATTACTGTGATGTGGCAAGATATATAGTCACATGAGAAAATGAGTCACATTAATGAATAAAATTCCCTTTATTTGGGATGGCAGAGCATATTGCTCTCAGCTAACTTACAGCGTGTGACTGGGCAAAGATTTTGAAACGAGGCATTAGTTAGTGTATTATGCAGATGTCTTCATCAGCGTGCACTAAAGGAATATGCTTTTAAAGGGATCGTTTACCCACAAATGACAGTTGTGTCATTATTTACTCATCCTCATGTTGTTTCATGAACCTGTATGCTGTAATTCTGAAGAATCTACACAGAGTTTTTTTCTATGGAGTAATAAGGTAGTTTTGTCCAAAGAAAAGATCATACTTACAGTGTTTTTTGTAATAACCAATGGCATTATGTATAATCTGCTGTCACATAATAGATTATATTTTATGTTAAAGGGATAGTTAACCCAAAAATGTAAATTTGCTGAATATGTGCTCACCCTCAGGCCGTCCAAGATGTAGATGAGTTTGTTTCTTCATTAGAACAGATTTGGAGAAATTTAGTATTACAACACTTGCTCACCCATGAATCCTTTGCAGCGAATGGGTGCCGTCAGAATGAGAGTCCAAACAGCTGATAGAAAACATCACAATAATCCACAAGTAATCCACACCACTCCAGTCCAACAATTAATGTCTTGTGATGTGAAAAGCGGCATGTTTGTAAAAAACAAATCCATCATTAAGACGCTGTAACTTCAAACCATGGCTTCTTGACAAAATACCAGTCCATAATTCATAATAGGGTTTCCTTTAGTGACAAATTCCATCCTCTTTTGTCCTCTCATCAAAATCCTCCAAATTATTTGTTTAGAATTGTTTTGAATTGACTTTTTCACTGGAGAAAGCAATATTATGGATAGTTGACATATTTTAGCTGGTAGTAGCATTAAAAACCAAAAATTAAGGATTTGTTTGTTACAAACACGTAGCTTTTCACTTAACAAAATGTTAATTGATAGACTGGAGTTGTGTAGATTATTTGTGGATTATTGTGATTTGGTTTGGTTTCATTTTGACGGCACCCATTCACTGCAGAGGACCAAAAATCTGTTTTAATAAAGAAACAAACTCATCTACATATTAGATGGGCTGAGGGTGAGTAAATTTCATCAAATGTACACTTTTGGGTGAACTATTCTTAATTAACACTACCTTGAAGGTGATTTTATACCCTGGATTTTGACAAACCTTCCCGGATTTCGCCAGACAAAGAACCGGCACTGCAGTGGTGATTTGCTTACAAAAGCAAATTGCAATTAACAACCAAAATTAAACCAAAGCTTTAAGTGCTTGTTTATTACTTAGTCTTCAATTTATTCCGACGCCCAAGGCAACGCAAAAAAACAAAAAAAAACAAATAGTCTGCATCGGTGAGCGTAAGATAATTCCAATGATATAACTCCAACCACATGGACAGATGCTTTCTGAATTGTCTTTTCAGTTAATTTTTTGAGGGCTTTTTAGCTAATAGCGTCTGACCATATGAGTTGCTTAAAGCCAAATCATTCTTGTGTTAATTTCTGATGTTAAAACACTTTGTATATCACTTTAATGTGCAGGACGATTATAAGTAAACCATGTGTTAGATTATTTTTCTCTGTGGTGGTTTCACAACTTTGCTCTGTTTGGTTGGGTGATTTGATATGTCAACTTCTGGCTCAACCAATAGTGTGAATTGGGGATGGGGTTATCTGATTGGTTAGGACAAAGGAAAGGTGTTTGAAAATTATATGTGCAATTTTGTTTTGTGCCACTAGGGTTGGGAAATTACACACATCACATTTAACAAAAAAAAAAAAAAACAACAAAAAAACAAAAAAACAATTGATACCAATAAAATAAATAATAATTTATGATACTGTTTTATGTATATAATAATAATAGTAGTAGTAGAAATACTATTATATAATAGCAACTTGACTGTTTTACTGTTTGTATATACTATGTATTTTATTAATAGATTTTATTAGATCTAATGATCAAGTTATTATCTGACTTCTGTTGCACTACAAAAAAAAGTCTTAATCTGTTCTCTTTTTTTAAGTAAAAATAAGCCTACTCCTCCTTGAAACAAGAAAATTATACTTAAGATACAAAGGCTTGTTCAGAAAATATATATAAAAAATCTATATGAATAAATATAAGAAAATATGCACAATAAAAGTTTGAAATAATTGCATTTTTTAACATTTTCAAAAAGTTCTCCATGCTCACCAAGTCTGCATTTACTTGATGAAAAATAAAGTAAAAACAGTAATATTAAATAATATTAGTGAAATATTAGTACAATTATATATATATATATATATATATATATATATATATATATATATATATATATATATATATTATTTTTTTTTTATGTATTTTTTTTATGTAAGAAAATTGCTGGCATTGACGGCAAAATTGTGTTTGCAGCAGTCTTAAGTGTCACCTGATCCTTTAGAAATCATTCTAAACAGTTTAAATTTTAAATTGTAAATTATTTTAAAACTTTTTTTGTACAAAGAAGTTTATTTTGCCCCATTGTCTCACTAAAATGTGAAATATTGTAGTTTTTTTTTTTTTTATCTTGTCTTAAGGATTTCTAGACATCTTTAGAGAAAAAATATGACAGCACTAATTTAAAAAAATGATGTTTGCAGTGTTTAGACAGCAGACAGAAAGGGGTTTGGAACAGAGCTAAGTAGTCTACACATAGTGCAATCTAAGCAGGAAGCACACTGAGGAAAAGACACTTCAAAATAGGTCACTGTGTCATTCTGCTATAAAGAATGAATCTATACTTCACTGAACGTTACCCCCAAATAGCATGCCTTGTCAGCTAATTAACGGCTTTCTCATGAGATCAATTCCATTCAATATTTCGTCTTCCTCAAGGCCTGTTGTTCTGGAAAGTATACGGTGGTATAGAGCCCCTGTGTCGCTCAGAGCATAGCTCACATTCATCAGAACATATAGCTGTGGGCAGCTTCTTGGAAACTGTGTGAATCCCAAATCGTTGTCACGGAAACTGCAGAAGAAGTCTAGAATGATCAGCAGAGGGCCACCTCGTTCAACACCTCGCATGGATGAGACATTCACCAGGTATAGTACTATATATGCTACTCTTAACAATAAAGATTTTTTGCAGTGATGCTATAGAACCTGGGTTCTATAAAGAACCTTTAAGGTGTCAGCAGATCAGGCTGAGTGGAAGCAGGATGTCCTAAACAGTAGAAAGCAAACTAAATCTGCTTTATAAGCCTTATTTTGGCTAGATGTACATCACCTTTTGTATGCAGGCAATGTCAAAAAGCCTTGCGACTAGCAAAAAAATTGCCAATTATCTACTTACATCTTTAGCTTTCTATTACAATACATAACTTTCAAGGTTGTTTCTCAGTTTTTTTTTAAATTTTTTTTTTTTTTTTCTGAGAAATCTTCAGTTCAGCAGCGCTTACATACACCGAACTTTACAGTTTTAATCCTATCTATATTCTGAACAGTTTTACTGAGGGGTATATGTTCACATATCATCTGCCTGATTTTATACAACATTTTATTCCTAAAAACATGGGGAACTTTTTTTCTAGCTTGCTTGCTACAGGATTAAAAAAAATAATAATAAAATTATTTTTCAATTCATATGCAATTCATACTTTTTTCTCACAATTCTGAATTTATAACTCACAATTCAGGCTTTTTTCTCGCAATTGAGAACAAAAGTCGAAATTCAAAGATAAAAAGTTGCAATTAGCTTACAGTATATTATTTTTTTATTCTGCAGAGGAAACAAAAAACATTTCAGAATTGCACAAAAGTAAGTTAAAATTCTGAGAATTCTCCTTTTTTTTTTGTCTGAATTGAGATACAAACTCAGACTTCTAAGAATAAAAAGTCAAAATTAGAAAAAAAGAAAGTCAGAATGGTGAGGAAAAAAGTCAGAATTATGAAATAAAAACTCACAGTAACTTAAAAAAAATGCATTCCTTGGTGAAAACAAGCTTCCATAATTATCTGCTTTATGGGGTGATAAAAAGAGATATCCAAAGTCCCCTCTGTAAAAATTTTGAAACTGCTTTATCCACAATGTTCAGAATATTGTTCTGGAAATGTATGCAAATAAGTGCATATTAATTTGACAACGCCTCATTTCCATATCTAAACAAAATTTCAGAAAATGTGTAATACAAAAAAAGTTGCCAATTCTTAATGTAATCAATCAACTCTTGAAGGATGGTGATATGAACCACACACACACACATTTTATTTTAGAATTAATAAATATACCCTATTCACGTGGGGTGTCTTGCCTTAAAGGGATAGTTCTCCCCAAAATTTTGTCATTAATTTCTCAGCCTCATGTTGTTCCAAACCCGTAAGACCTTTGTTCATCTTTGGAACACAAATTAGGATATTTTTGATGAAATCCGAGAGCTTTCTGACCCTGCATAGACAGCAACACAACTGACACGTTCAAGGCCCAGAAAGGTAGTAAGGACATTGATAAAATAGAAGAAATTGTTGAATAAAGTAATTATTTTTGTTTTCTTTGTGCACAAAAAGTATTCTCGTAGCTTCATAAAATTACGGTTGAACCACTGATGTCACATGGACTATTTTAACAATGTCCCTACTACCTTTCTGGGCCTTGAATGTGTCAGTTGTGTTGCGCTGTCTATGGGGGGTCAGAAAGCTCTCGGATTTCATCAAAAATATCTTAATATGTGTTCCGAAGTAACAAAGGTGAACAAAGGTCTTACAGGTTTGGAACAACATGAGTAAATAATGACAGAATTGTCTTTTTTTTTTTTTTTTGGTGAATTATCCCTTTAAGTAATCTATTATATGGTAATAATTTTATCACTGTGATGGCACTGAAGCAGCAGGACGGCACGTTTGTGACTCACCCATTTCAGGATGGTGCCTCCCCTCCACAGGCACGCTGACCGTCCGTCGCAGCAGCTTGTTCCTCTGCGACTCCGAGCGCCGCTCGCGCATCAACAAAGGGTGAACCTGCGGGAGAGCAGAGATAAAGGTCAGCGCAAAGAGCGTGGTGTCAATATGGCAAGCTGCAGGGCTCTGCGCTAAACCGGTCGGAAACCTCCGCTACTAAAACAACAAGCCCCGTTGAGACAAGACTTCTTGAAATAATAAAGAAATGGTGTGTGTGCTTGGGGTGAAGGGAGAAAATAATTGCAAACTTGTGTGTGTAATGTGTTTATTTAAGCCTCGGTATGGGGCTGCGTCTCATGGGAATTGTGAGCGCTCATTCATCTCTGTGTGCCCGGCATCCGCAAGCAGATGGAGGAAAACATCTCAGCGCAGGTTTGCCTTCAAATTGCACAGGGCTTGTTTAGTGGCGTGGGTGTCTCTCCTGTGTTCACCAGCGCTATCCAGAGGGAGATACAATCGGGATATCAGGAGCAGGGCTGCGAAGGAGGCGATTACCTACAGTCTGGGGTGATAAATGAGCGGGGCAAAAGAGGATCAGGCACTGAGCCCTATTGGAAGCAGCTAAAATGTTTCAGGGGTGGCCCTGTCACTTGGCTGAAGTCACATGACCTGGCTGCATTATGGGACACTCTTTCCGTTTTTTCTGCACAGCTCAGCTTTTCAGATGCAGAGAAGAATGCAGATTTAGAATACGACATCTGATTCACACAGCTGACTTTAAGACAATGTTGCACGCTCTGCCTGATGCATGAGTGTGGTTTGTCTTTATAGTTATAAAAATGATAGATGTCTACGTTATGCTTTTTGTTAGAGCAAAGTAAGCAAAATATTATCTTTCAGTCTCTTTAAAATAGTTCTAAAGCAAGCTGCAGTGAAATTACAGGAAGGATCGGCACATTAAAAATGCATGATATCCAATGAATCCTTCATGACTTGCTAGAAAGCATGCAAGATCGCTGTTTATTAACGCACATGCCCTTTTATGTGAACAATTATCTGCTACGCAGGCAGTGCAGATATATTTTAAGGATAAACTCGGTGTACACCATTAACAATGTGTCAGTTTGCATAGCATCTGAGGCAGTTGTTTTAAGACTAGTTTTGACTAAATGTAAATTATTAGGCTTACAGTAATATTAGAGTATTTGTCTGCTAAAGATAAATGCCACCATATCCATAAAACCAGAAGAAGCATGTTCAACACAAATTAACTGTCACTTTAAAAGTATGCACTTTGTCTAAGATGTTTCTCTTTAATTGCATAGGAGAACAAAACAAATGCAGGTACCATAGTTCAGATAATGGATGTTTTCACAATTTTAGGTTAATGGTGTTAAAGAATAGCAGGTTAAACTTCTTAAGAGATACACTGGAGACCACAGCAAATACATTACAAAATACACTATTGTGTTTCTCCAAAAGAGGAATAAAATATAAAGAGATGGATTACAGCATTCAAATGCATATGAATCACGAAAGGAAATGCAAAAATAATTTTTAAATTGGCTATCTAATTAAAATTTTACATGTAACACAAGTAAAACATTTTTATGAGAATACTAACACTAAATTGTTCTACTGCTTTCGTACTGTGTTTTTGCTTTATAATGTCTATACTGTATAATTTATATTTCAAATCTTTAAACTTTTCTTTACTGTCTTTTTATTTTTACTTTTTATTTACTTTATTTATTTATATATTATATATTTATGTGATTTTTTTATTTTTGTCTTGGTTTTGTAAAATGTTGTTTGGATATGTCTGTAAAAGCAATGATGAATTTGAAAATACCTTATGCACTATACAGTATGTTATGGGATGTGACTTTTCCAAGTAACAAAATAATATTAAAAAATAGATATAATTTTTAATGATTAAAACATATAAGTTAAAAAAACTGTAAGCTATAGGTGCAGGTATCTAATTAAGCAAATAAATACACTGACAAATTACACACACACACACACACACACGTTTTGGTTTTGTACCACTAGTGGAACAGAAATTACATTCACCTTTAAGCAAATGTCTCCATTAGTTCTCCCTTTAAACACTGTGCTGTCTAGAATATTACAAATATCTTATTTGTGATTTTGCTTTCCTCTAACTCATTATTCACTGCCACAGCATGTAAGGTCACATCTGCTCATTGGAAATGATCTAATATACTCTTGGATATATTAAGGCAGCCAGAGAACGCAGCCTGTCGCCATCATTCTAACTTCATGAAACTAAACCCATTAGACCTACATCTACAGTACGCATCAGGAACTGTGGGACACAGGTGAGTGGCTGCCTGTGGAATGAGTTCAGCTGGCCGACTGTGTTGGCTGGGCAGCAATTACATGGTTCAATGTTATCTAGCACACATCAAAGAAGAGTAACTGAACAAAACACAGAGAGTCAGAGCCCAGGTGGAGATGGACCCGCTACGGGTCGACAATCAGCTTCTTAGAGGACAGAAGCCTCAGTATTTTTTGCCCAGGAGATGAGCCGTCACTGGATATAGAGCGCAAAAGTGTTTCTCAGCTGCCTCTGCCATGAAATATATAAATAAATAAATAAATAAATAAATAAATGAAAAATTACATTTCCAATAATTCAGAGAATTTAAAATATTAATTAAATGTTTGTATAAAATTAAAACTAAAACTATTCAAAATCATTTTTGTGAAACATTAAAAAAAAAACTAAAAAAACGACAAAAGCTTCAAACTTCAACTAAAATTAAAATGAAAACTAAAAATATAAAATATATGTATCATTTTATTTATTTTCATTACAATATTACATGTATTATTTATTAGTTAATTATTTATTTTAATGTTATTTTAATTATATTATTTTATATAGCAAACAAAATAGCTGTTGTTAACTAAAATTAAAACTATTAAAATGTTAAATTATTTTAAAATTATTTTACACTTAGTTTACATCTCGTATTCGTACATCTTGAATTCTGAGTTTACATTTCGCAATTCTGTTTTTTTCACCACATAAAAAATAAAATAAAAGGTAATTGTGACTAATTATTTTCATTATTAATTATTTTCATTACAATATTACATGTATTATTTATTAGTTAATTATTTATTTTAATGTTATTTTAATTATATTATTTTATATAGCAAACAAAATAGCTGTTGTTAACTAAAATTAAAACTATTAAAATGTTAAATTATTTTAAAATTATTTTACACTTAGTTTACATCTCGTATTCGTACATCTTGAATTCTGAGTTTACATTTCGCAATTCTGTTTTTTTCACCACATAAAAAATAAAATAAAAGGTAATTGTGACTTTATCTCACAATTCTGATTTTCGTTTTTACATCTTTTTTTTATTTATTTTTTAGTATTCTCAGAAAAAAAAGTCAGAATTGCAACATATTAACAACATATTAATTAAAACAGAATTTTTGAGAATTAGTTAATAATTACCTTTTTATTCATTTTATTAATTAATTTATTTTTATTCCATGGTGAAAATTGGCTTCCATAGATTTTTTTCTTACAAAACCTGACTGCTGCACTCTATAAAAAGTGCACAGTATTTAAAACAGGAAGCATGGTGCGGGACTATCTCTTTGTCTAATCAATAGCAGATAGAGGGCATCCTACAGTGATTATGTGTTGCTTTCACCTTTAAAAGGTTCAACTTTGGGACCTGTCTCAGGACGTCTGCGTTTAACATTTAGCGTCTAGCTGTTTTGATCCCAAGAACATTTTCTGTGTGTATCCCCATAATTGTTGGCAGGGCTCAGGCTTGGCAAACGCACCCATGCTGCGCTGTTGGGGGGTTTGCCATATGTCAGCACAGCCGAAACCGGCCCAGCTGTGTGATGGGGCAGGTCAGGGAGGAAACGGGGAGGAGAGCAGCAGGTGTGCGGTCCGTTCTGTCCTAATGGTGCGTTAATAGATCACAGCCCAACCTGACAGCACCCCACCGGCAGCCCGTCCGACCCGAACGTCATCAAGCATCTAGCTCCATCCCGGATCTGCCCCGCGAACACCACGACAGCACAGCAAAACGGCGAAGCTAAAGAGAAGATGGATGAGAGCTGTCTGCTTCTATCAACATCACATCACTGTCAGGTTCCAGCTGCTCTGGTAATAAATGACACGCGATGATTTCCACTGAAGACACCAGCTACGGGTTATATCCTGATCCTGAGAACGCCGTACCTGAGATATATTATCTCCTGTTACATTTTTACTGTGCAATCACTGAATTATGGATATAAAATACAGTCAAATGTGGCAGTTGAAAGATATGGATAGATGGATGTGTGGCTTTCTCATCACAAATATATGGAAATTAATTCTCCACCTACAACAAAATGGCAGCGAAAACTGTCCAATCTGCTAACAAAGCCCGTCCTGTTGCAGCTCTGCTTTACTTTTCATGACATAAAAGTGCGAAAAAGTATAAAAATCCAAACTACATGACTTTTTTTATTTTTTTTTTAATAGTGATAGATAAAGAAAAATAGAGATTTTTAGACCTTTGTTAGTGCCTTGTTAGTGACTTTCCAGCAGCTTAAAGAGGTTAAGTTTTAGTGTTTGGTCTTCATTTTAGATTTGAGGCTAATATTTATATGCAAGTGCTCTGATAAAAGTTGACAAAGTAAACTTTTTAAACATTTAAATGTACAGTCTTTTCCTTTCCTATCTCTAACAGCAACTAAAACATATTGACTATTTTAGAAAAGGAATTAACCTCTCATATCAATTCCGGATGTAAAAATCCATGTTCTACATGAGGGAATTGATTTTTAAATGATAATTTATAAACCTTTATAGACAGAGCTTCTGTGAGTTACGAGGTTGTTAATCGATGGTATATGCTTCCGTCAGTCCACAATTATTTTACCTTATTTAAAAAAAAAAAAAAAAAAGTGTTTAGCAGAAGAATTGCCAATGAAAAACTACATAATTAAATCAGAGAATTTAAACTGCTAATTAAATGTTTGTATATATGTGCATATTTTGTAATAAAAATAAAAGATGTTGTTTTTATATACACAATCATCACCTTCAGTTTACATCATCTTTAGTCAACATCAATAGTTTTTTTTCTATTTACTTTGATTTATTATTAATCAATTATTTTTTAAAGTCCTATATATTTTACATACCAAATGAAATAGATAACTGTTGTTAACTAAAATTAAAACTAGAACTATTCAAAATCATTTTTATTAGTTGAAATAAAGTGAAATTGAAATAGAAATATTAAGTGGAACACTTTAAAAAACTAATAAAAATGACAAAAGCTCATAACAAAAATATGAAAGCAAACTAAAATTAAAATAAAAACTAAAAATATATGTATAATTTTATTTATTCTCATCACAATATTGCATTTATTATTTATTAGTTAATTATTTATTTTAATTATATTATTTTATATAGCAAACGAAACAGATAACTGTTAAATAAAATTAAAACTAATAAAAATCGTTTTTCATCAATCAAAGAATTGAAACTACTAATTAAATGTTTGTATATATGTTCATACTTTGAAATAAACATAAAATGTTTTTTCTATATACATAATCAACATCTTTAGTTTACATCATCTGTAGCCAACATCAATATTTTTTTTCTATTTTTCTATTTATTTTTAATTATTATTAATCGATTATTTTTTAAAGAAAGTCCTATATACATTTTACATACCAAATGAAATGGATAACTGTTGTTAAATAAAATTAAAAATAAAAATACTCAAAATAATTTTTGTTAGTTGAAATAAAGTCAAAATAAAATATAAATATTAGGTGAAACACTTAAAAAAACTAAAAAAATCTGTGATGACAAGAAATGACAAGATCATAACAAAAATATGAAAACAAACTAAAATTAAAATGAAAACTAAAAATATAAAAATATACATAAAAATACACAATATACAATATTACATTTATTATTTATTAGTTAATTATTTATTTTAATATTTTATTTGAATTTTATTATTTTATATAGCAAACAAAATAGATAACTAAAATTAAAACTATTAAAAATCATCATTTTCACCAATCAAAGAATTGAAACTACTAATTAAATGTTTGTATATATGTGCATATTTTGCAATAAGCTTAAAATATGTTTTTAAATCGTCTTTAAATCAACAGTTTTAAATTTCTCCAATGTTTGTAGTTTGATTGTATCATTTGCAAAGCAATTCATGGGATTGTAGTTCTTTCTCTCATTAAATTCGCTAAGTACACAGTCTTGTACCTTTGTCTTTTTGTCTGACTTTCAAATACTTTTTGGTACAAAGTGTGTAATGTTGTGATTCTCCTCGGTGGCACTCTTTAACCGAGACTTCCTTATGGGAAAAATGAATAAGAAAAATACTTCTGGAACCAATGCAGCTGAAAAAGTGGACAGCGCTCTACAGAAAAGAAAACCATTTCATGAGCTCTTTCATATTTTCACGTGACATATCCCATGAATCCATTACATAATCTTTTCAAACAGACTCCCACAATGCTCACATCTCTTTCTGAAGACTTGTCATGTTCTGTCACAGCATCGGCTGTGAGTGAAGCCTCTCTATTGACTGTGTCCATACTAATTAATTTATTTACTGTGACATCTTTGAACAGCGCGATGCGAGCAGCCACAGAGAGCGATTTGGTGAGCGCATGATTCCATAGCCTGATTCCTGGGGCAGCTACAAGAATGGCTGCCACCCACTCACAGCCAGAGAAACTTTGCTCTGGGCCTACTTGCGTAACGCTGTGTCACAGTGGCACGGATCCGCACGAGGACCATTCATCTGAGCGCTGGTGCACAGAGCGTGTGTGAAGCCGGACGTGGGCCACTGTCACCCCACATCAATTAGCATCGAACCACATGTCAGCAAATCACTCCTGACTCTCTCACTCCCTCTAAAGGCTGTTTCTGAACACAGCAACAAGTCACTTTTTTCATTTTTAATCATCCATGTTACTGTAATCTACCCTAAATTTTACTCTTGTTGTATACGATTTTCTGTGATGACTCAAATAAGCTGTAAATGAGACAATTCAATATTTAAAATAAGTATTTAAAATGATTTTTTTTTATGCAGAGAAAGGTTGTTTTATGAAATGATGGCAAAAAATTTCACAATTTTCTTTACAAATATCTATTCTATGCTATATTCTAAAATATTCTATGAATATTCTAAAATATTCTATGCATTTCAGATTTTTTTATATAAAGTGGTACATTAATGGGGTGTTAAATATTATAAAAAGTAAAAAAATAATATAAAATACACATAAAACATAAAACATACACCACACACACACACACACACACACACACACACTTGTGTGTGTGTGTGTGTGTGTGTGTGTGTGATGTATATATAGTACAATATTAAATTATTATTACTAATAATTTATATTTTACACATTATACGTTTTATAGATTTATACATGTTAACTAAAATTATTACAAATATTTTTATTCATTAAAATAAATCAGAAATAAAATAAAATTTAAATATTAGGTGAAACACCATAAAAAAAAATATGCACATGCCAAAAATGTGAAAACTTAAAATAAAATTAAAATGAAAACTGGAAACCTAAAAATATATAATTTTATTTATTTTATTATAATAATATTTATTTATTATTTAATTATTAATAATTATTTATTTATATAGAAAGTCCTGTACATTTTATATAGCAAACTAAATGTATGACTGGTCTAACTAAAATAAAACTATTAAAAATAATTTTTGTTAACTGAAATATAGTAGAAATAAAATAAAATGTAAATGGTGAAACACTTATATATACTTAAAAAGAAATAGAAAAAACAAAACCACTAAAAATGACAAAAGTACATATCAAATATTAAAATGAAAACAAAAAAGCTCATTCGAAATATTATTAAATACTATAATAATATGTAAATAATAATTTAAAAAAATACACTGCATAAAACACACATCCAGTGTGTATATAACATACTTACATATACTTATAATTTTAATTTTGCTGTTAAGTGAGGGGAGCCTAAATTGATTGGGAATGAATTTAGTGGCCTCAGTCATTAGCACCTCCTGAAAACAATCAGAGAAAAGCATGTCCTCCTGCGGACTAACAGAGTGCAAATGTCTGCACGGAGGAGAAGTCTGTCATTCACTACAGGACCTGAATGAAGACCCTCACACACACAAACAGGGCTGCAACTGTCCCCTGCAGCAGATGAGTGACAACCATGAATATTTCATGGTGCTCATCTTCACAGAGGTGACAGCCATTAGCCCATCACCGATTCACATCTTTTCAAAGTGTGGTCTTATCGGAACATGCAACAAAACGGGTGCGATTAGACAGGACAGTGCGTCTGATTAATGAGCCTCTCAGCGCTTTGCAGCACTAGAAACCTGATCCACATCACTACCTGTTTTACAGGTCAGTCAGTGTGTCCGTTACAAACACAGGCTGACTTCCTCTAGGTACAGTCAGACTAGACTCTAAGAATGCTAAATTATTTTGGACGAATATGGGCAGCAGGATATGATCAGGACCGTCGTGCACTTTTTTTTTTTTTTTTTGAGGGAGCACCAGTCCTGGCTCACTTTGTGCGCTTGGTAAGATAAGGGGGAAATATTTGTAATAACTTCTGTGAGATGTGCTACTGTAGAGATAAAGTTTACATATATATACATATATATAAAACAGGTATTTATACATTTTTTTCTTCTTGTTTAAGTATTTAAAATAAAAAAATAAAAATTAATTATTTATTAAAAAAAATAATTTATTACTAATTATTTTATTAATAAACTTATTTTATTTATTTATTTACATTATTTATCAGGTAAATTCAAATATATAATACTGGAGTTTGTTGTCTTTGTTCTATATGTTTTATATATGTGTGTGTGTGTGTGTGTGTGTGTGTGTATATATATATATATATATAAAACAACATACATAAATACATACATACGTATATATATATACAGTGCACAGCATAAATGAGTACACCCCTCTGAATAAATATAAAAGATGTATTTTCTTAATGATCACTAATATAATTCATGGAAAGATGGCAAAATTGAAATGTATTAAACATATACTTAATAAAAACAACAAAATATATGCCAATATTTTCTGTAAGTTAAATAAATTAGCCAATTTTGTTTAAATGAAGGATTGCAGAAATGAGTACACCCTGGATGTAATTCAGCAAATGTATTATATTCTAGTACTTAGTATGTCCTCCAGAACTTGAATTATACTGCTCTGACCCTTCTTGGCACTGAGTGTACAAGTTCATGACAAATTTTCACATCTGTCCTGTTTAACTCCTGGAGGACGACCTTCTTAAATGCTCTGGTCTTTAATGGGGAGTGTTGCTCAGCTCGTCTCTACAGAATCCCCCACAGCTTCTCAAGAGCACTAAGATTGAGTGAAATACATGTCCACTGAAGGATTTTCACCTTGGGAGAATGAATATCTTCATTGTCACGCTGAAAAAATGCCCAATAATGCAGGGAATGAGGGGAGGATAGCATCTTCTGTTTCAAGTTTTTGTATTACATCACACAGTAGTGTGTGAATTCATGACAGCATTGATAAAGCACAACTACCTCGCACCTTCAGCACTCATTCATCCCTATATAAAAGCTTTACTACCACTGAACGTCACTGTGGGTACCAAGCACTTCTCACTGTACTCCTCCTCTAGCAACACCAGAACATTTTGGATGCTTTTGGATCCGAAATGATTGACTTGGTCTCTTGAGACCAGAGTATGGAGTTTATTTTGCTTTGGCTACAGTAGGTAATTCTAGTGGTGACAACAACCATGCATGTCACATCTGTACGCTGCGTCATACTCTGTGAGATAAAGTGTCACTTTTTCATAGCTTTTGCCGGCTCTGAGACACTTGCATGTTATTTCTCCTGCTCTTTTTCTAGCAAAAATTCACTTGTCACTAAATGAAAACAAAGTGAAGTCCTGATTGTTTCAGGAACCTTGTCACAAGTCCATTGTTTTTGAATGTCGCTGCTACTTCTGCTATATTTTCACACTTAAAACAATAATTTGGTATTCCTCTTGTACCATTGTCCTCTTTTATGCTAAGAAATAAGTCACCTGGCAGTTCTCTCCTAAGTGGTTCCACTGCTGCCAGCATTAAGTCTGAGTATGATTCAGTGGGCTATATAACACTTTTAATTGTCAGGAAATTACTTGTCTTTAAAAGTTTTGGTTCAATGTACTTAACTTACACATTTTTTTTTTGTTTTATTTAGTAACTTTCAGGAGGGTGTACTCATTTTTGCAGCACAACATTTTATCACTTTGATAAGAAAATCTTATTTTGCTGAATAATTTTGACATTCTTCTTTGGTAATTGATCAAGCAGGCTTGTTGGAACATTATATCTCCAAAGAACACTAACATGTCATCTAAGTAAACAGTAATTACTGAATTTGTTAGGTTTTAGAGGGGGTGTACTCATTTATGCTGTGCACTGTGTGTGTGTGTGTATATATATATATATATATATATATATATATATATATATATATATATATATATATATATATATATATATATATATATATATATAGATTAGTAAATTATTTATTAATCAGGTATATTGTTGCCAGTGATGTATTGTAACGAAGTAATAATACTTCGTTACAGTACTTAAGTTTTTTTTGGGAGTATCTGTACTTTACTTGAGTTTTTATATTTCAGCCAACTTTTACTTTTACTCCACTACATTTCCTAATTAAAATGTATACTTTTACTCCGATACATTTCCCCAAAGCATATTCGTTACTTACTACAAAATTGTCAGAAGAACACAGATGGCAAGAAAGCAGGTTTAACGAATCAGTGGTCTGGTGTCTGCAAGGAAGACTCCTAAAAACACCTTTGCTCATGTGCAAACAAGTGCGCGCACAGCCGCGGATGATTTCACTCAAGTTGAGTCTGGGGTGTGCGATACAACATCGCCTGCGATAATATGGTAAGTTTTGTTGTAATGATGTGCGATCTGACATTGTCAAGTAGGCTATATCACCAAATCACACACAGAGTGCACGCACGTTGATTTATTAAAAGTCTATTAAAACTCAAAATTCCAGGCATTCTAAATTATAGACGGCAAAAATGCTTCTGTATGCTTTTTATATTATATAATTTAAAATAGTTAACTTCTATATGTATCTATATCACACAAAGAGTACCGTTTTTCTGCAGATGTCATGAACACATTTAATAATCATTTTATACAAGTTCAGTAAAGCAATAAGTGACTTACATTTTAGGCATAATATTGCTGTTTTTTGCTAAATTTTGCCAACGAAAATAGTTCCAAACAAAGATCACAGTACTGTTTTGCGTCTCTGAGCAATGGACGGTGTTTACTTATTGAATGAATCAGCTTTTTGAACGAATCTCAATGACTCACTCATTAACAGTCACTTGCTGTCACCTACTGGCGGTTTTAATTTCAAATTTCGACTATTTTTTTCATGTTTTAAATTATTTCAAATATCAGTATTCAATGTTTTATGTTAAAAACAAAACATTAGGCCTATTTATGCATCTGTATCTGCAGTTTAAATGCATCCATGTCCCCTCTGAGATACATTAAACTGTGTAAATACATCTAAATGCTATTTCAGATGCAGATTCCAAAAATGTTTCCTTATGTTGGAATGAAAGACACTAAGTACCAAATGAAGTGCTTCTTATTCTTACCCAAAAATACAAAATGGAAAAAAGACTTAAAACTGAAAACAATCTTGCTACTTGTCAGACCTTTGTCCCCATGTCTTGTGTTTCCTCGTGCTCCCAGTGTTTCCATGTCCTTATTTGGTTTTTCCCATTCCTGTCCCTGATTGTCTTTGATTTGTTCCCAGGTGTGTCCCTTTAGTCCCCTCGTTATGTTTAGTGTAATAGCCCTGTGTCTAGCCTCGTTTTCCCGTCCGGTATTGTTTGTCTTTACCCTGTGATCCATGTTTCCTGGTTTCCTTGTCAATAAAAGTCTGTATTTGAAGAATCTCCTCGTCTCCTCACTCCTTGCTCCAGCGAACGTGACAGAATACCAGACCCTTAACAAGATGATAACGGCTGAAGACAGGCTTGGGTGTCTGCGGCAGGGTGGTCGGGAGTTGGTAAGGTATGTGGAAGAATTCCTTGAGCTCTCTACCCAGGTGGGCTGGCTCTGTTTTCGGCTGGGGCTGGATGATGACTTAATCAGCTGCGATCTCCCCGCGTACAGTTTTTCCCTGATCGAGTTGGTTAATTATGTCCTCAATTTGAATGGTTTAAGCCTCGAAGTCAAAGAGGTTTGGAACGATCATCATCCAGTCCCTCCCGAAAACCACCGGGCCTCGCCAGCTCCCCCCTCGCCAGGACCCTCCACATACCCGGCCAAATGTTCCGAACACCCATCTCTTCTCAGCACCAAATGCCGGCAGTTCCTGTGGCAAGCCCGCCGTCCACGGGGAAAGCTACACCGCCGTCCGCGGCTCCCTCAGGCCCGCCACTGTCCTCGGCTCTCGCAAGCCTGCCGTCCACGGGGAAAACTACGCCGCCGTCCACGGCTCCCTCAAGCCCGCCGCCGCGGGTCTCTCAAGCCCGCCGTCATCGGGGAAAGCTACGCCGCCGTCCGCGGCTTGCTCAAGCCCGCCAGCGGTCCCTATGGCAAGCCCATCGGCGGTTCCTATGGCAAGCCCAAAGTCAAGCCTGCCGGTCGTGGCCCCTCCCGAGCGCCCTCCAGTGTCGGTTCCATGTGGGCACCCCCCCATGCCTGCTCCTCAAGAGCTTCTTCCAGTGGCAGCTCCACGTAAGCGCATCCCTGTTCCCAAGTCACGCCCGGGATGGGCTCCTGCTACAGACTCACGCCCAGGATGGGCTCCTGTTCCTGAATTAAGCCCAGGAAGAGCTCCTGTTCCCGAATTAAGCCCAGGAAGGGCTCCTGTTCCCGAGTTAAGCCCAGGATGGGCTCTTGTTCCCAAGTTAAGCCCACGGAGGGCTCCTGTTCCCGAGTTAAGCCCAGTGAGGGCTCCTGTTCCTGAGTTAAGCCCAGTGAGGGCTCCTGTTCCCGAGTTAAGCCCAGGATGGGCTCTTGTTCCCGAGTTAAGCCCATGGGGGGCTCCTGTTCCCGAGTCAAGCCCAGTGAGGGCTCCTGTTCCCGAGTCAAGCCTAGTGAGGGCTCCTGTTACCGAGTCAAGCCCAATGAGGGCTCCTGTTCCCGAGTTGAGCCCAGTGAGGGTTCCTGTTCCCGAGTCGAGCCCAGTGAGGGCTCCTGTTCCCGAGTCAAGCCCACGGAGGGCTCCTGGTCCCGAGTCATGCCCAGTGAGGGCTCCTGTTCCCGAGTCAAGCCCAGTGAGGGCTCCTGATTACCCGTTCAGCCCAGTGAGGGCTCCTGATCCCCCGTTCAGCCCAGGGAGGGCTCCTGACATCCAGTTAAGCCCCGTAAGCTCCCTCAAGTATGGCTTCAGCCGTAGAGGCCGGGGCGGGGGCTGGGGCCGCGGCCTCGGAGGCAGATCCTCCATGGCCTCCCGTGCTCCCTGCTCCGCCATGGGCCTCGGAATGGGCACCGCCCTGGAGGCTGTCCGTCCCCAAACTCTGCCCCTTGAGGCCTCCAGAGCGCCCCCCCCCCCTCCCGGTTGGATGTTGTACAGTGCGGGGAGTAACTGTCAGACCTTTGTCCCCGTGTCTTGTGTTTCCTCGTGCTCCCAGTGTTTCTATGTCCTTATTTGGTTTTTCCCGTTCCTGTCCCTGATTGTCTTTGATTTGTTCCCAGGTGTGTCCCTTTAGTCCCCTCGTTATGTTTAGTATAATAGCCCTGTGTCTAGCCTCATTTCCCCATCCGGTATTGTTTGTCTTTCCCCCATGATCCATGTTTGCTAGTTTCCTTGTCAAAGTAAAAGTTTGTGTTTGAAGAATCTCCTCGTCTCCTCGCTCCTTCCTCCAGTGAACGTGACACTACTCAAGCTGTATGAATATTTTTTATATATATTTATTTGCTGCTTTTCCAATTTGCATTTACGTGATCTTTTACTTTCAATACTTAAGTACGTTTAAGATTTAAAAAATACTTTTCTTAAGTACAATAAATATCACATACTTTAAGACTTTTACTCAAGTAATATTCTAAACGGTGACTTCAACTTCTTTCAATGTCGTTTTTTGGTAAGATGTCTGTTCTTTTACTTGAGTATGGCTTTCAGGTACTTTATACACCACTAATTGTTGCCATTCAGGTTCTGTATATTGTTTTTATATGTATATAACAATTATAGCAATTATAATAATTAATTTTATGTAATGCCCTTTAGATATCAGTAATGTTATATGCCATTACAAAAATACTCAAATCTACAATTGTACAGGCTTTGGGTGAAATCAGACATCAAAACATTATAATGTACAGTAGAAAGATGAATAACTATTCCATACTTTTGTAACCTGCTATAGAAAAATTAACAGTCTGAAATAGAAAAAATAACACCTGATATTATCTAACAGTATAATCAGACAAATTGCTAATAATGCCCAAGACTCATATGCACACCAACATAACACTTAATACTTACAAATTACAACACTTATATCACTCCCAGACTGTACATGCAAATCAACTAAAGAATATAGCGACACAAAATGTGTTTTGAGCTGTGAAAGGTCTGAAATAAAGCCTCTTGTGTGAACCGTGGTAAAATGACCACCCAAATACACAAACTGTAGAAAGGAAGATGTTGGAAAGGAAGTGCTTGATTATGTGTAATTGGGCTGCCAGTACCTCCTCCTGGTCCAACATGTAGAGCTGATTTCCACTGATCACACACAGACGAGGATTCCAGTCGGGTTGCTCGTAGGAGGGAGCAGCAGCGAAGGAGGGCTGGTGTCGGTAGGAGGGGGGGACAGCATACCTCGCATCTGGGACAGGAGGAGGAGAGGAGGAGAGGAGAAAGGGTAAGGGACTGTCTGTAAGCAGATTTCACCTGAACGTACAACATTTGACCAGTATGTGGTGCTGTTACCAAACATTTATCCACAAAATTTAAAGAATCTATACCTCATAAGTCGCTTTGAATAAAACACGACTTCTAATGCTGGCTGGCTGGCTATTTATACATATATTTGTCAAGCTTTCATGCTTTGGGTTGCCAGATGTCTAAATACTTCAATCAGAGCTTTTCTCTTAAAGGGATAGTTCACCCAAAAATGAAAATTCTGTCATTAATTACTCACCCTCATGCCGTTCCAAACCCGTAAAAGACCTTCGTTCATCTTTGGAACACAAATTAAGATATTTTTGATGAAATCCGAGAGCTTTCTGATCCTGCATAGACAGCAATGCAATGCATCATGGTACTCTTGTGAATGGCTGCGGAGACTGACACGGAAGAGAAAAAAACATTGATTAAAGTCGTTATTTTTTTCTTTGAGCAACAAAAAGTATTCTCGTAGCTTCATAACATTACGGTTGAACCACTGATGTCACATGGACTATTTTAACGATGTCCTTACTATCTTTCTGGACCTTGAACGTGGTAGTTGCATTGCTGTCTATCTAGCTCTATCTAGCTATCGGATTTCATCAAAAATATCTTAATTTGTGTTCCAAAGATGAACGAAGGTCTCATGGGTTTGAAACGACATGAGGGTGAGTAATTAATGACAAAATTTTCATTTTTGGGTGAACTATCCCATTAAACAGATATTTCTGCCTAGTGTTTTACCTCATTTTCTCAACCTGGCAACATTTCACAAACACTCTCTGCACTGCATAAAACACTGAGGATCTGAAAACACAGACAAGTCTTTTTTGTTGTTGTTTTAATATAAAAAAAACATCACGTATTTGGAATTATTGTAATTAACATTTTACTGTTTTCGCATTTGAGAGAAGTTTTACCAGTTTGCCTAATGAAGCGAGTGTGTTAATGTATTATAAATATAATAAATCAGGATGAGGAAAAATATAACTCTCCATGTGAGTTGACATTTTCTAAATTTATGCTTACAAGAAACTGCAATAATTCTGAGGAAACACAAAAAGAAATTATTAATCATGGTTATTAATCAAGATTAATTTCTGAGCAAAACCTTGATTATCATTTTAACCATTATCATTATTATTATGCATTACCATTATTATTATGTAGCCCTATTTAATAATTTGAGCAGCTCTGTATGAAATTTAGAGAGGAAAAAAGGTGTAGGATGACTTTTTGAAGATGAATATTGTATGAATATTAATTAATATCGAATGACTTCAGGTCAAAAAAGTTTCTGAAGTTTGAAGGAGTGATTTTCTAATTACTAGGTGGTGCAAAACTATTGTTATATTGATATATTTTCTTTTTAAACATATTTTTAGAATATTTTTTAGGATTCTTTAATGAACAGAAAGTTTAAAAGAGTGGCATTTATTTGAAATAGAAACATTATAAATGTCTTTACTATCACTTTGATTAATTCTAATGCATCCTTACTGAATAAACATATTCATTTCTTTAAAAAAAAATTACTGACCCTATTCGGTAATGTATTTCAACCAAAATTTGGCAAATCCAGTATAAATTGTTCTTCACAAGTGCTCATAATATCAACCTACTACATTTTTTTTTTTTTTTTTTAAATACCAGTCAGTAAATGGACTGTGAGTGGGCCAACATAAACATCAGGGTCAAATCATTTGGTCAAATTGAAGTTCACACTCTACCCAGTCAGTGTGCCAAATTTTCCAACTTTTTACCATATGGTTATATGGGCTGTCATAGACTCCCAGCCAAAAACTGTCACAAAAACCAACAGACACAATATGTACCTAAGAAGCACCACTTGGCCTCTAATAAACATAGCAAAAGAGCTTTACTCAAACATAAACAATACATTTGAACGACATTTTTATCCAGCATTGTACCTTACAGACAGACAGTCTTCTCATACTGTAAACGTATAACTCATGTGCAGAGTTTGATATTGATGGCACTGTGGTTTCATCAGGTTATAAATCGAGCTGTAAAGCTGTCACACATTGGGCTCTGGCCCTGTCAGCCAAGGCGAGAGCAATAAAGCGATTACTGTGGCCTTTGACTTTTTTACTTCATCCCTGTTCTCCAGTGGTGTATTGTAATGAAGTAATAATACTTCGTTACAGTACTTAAGTATCTTGTGGGAGTGTCTGTATTGTACTTGAGTTTTTATATTTCAGCCAACTTTTACTTTTACTCCACTAACGTTACATTTCCTAATTAAAATGTATACTTTTACTCCGATACATTTCCCCGAAGCATATTCGTTACTTACTACAAAATAGTCAGAAGAACACAGACGTCACAAAATAGTTCAGAATCAGTGGTCTGGCGTCTGCAAGTTAAACTCCTAAAACAACGGGATTCACTAAATTCCAGGGGTTTCATTACCACAACGTAAAATGGGCGTTTCTGGAGGCGTTGGGAAAATGCTCCATTCCAAAAAAAAAAAAAAAAAAACTCAAGAGGTCACGATCATGTGCAAAATGCTGTTTTTTTTTTTTTTTGTGCAGGCATTTCCGATCAGCTCCGACGGATAATGAATGAGAAAAGCATCTGGATAATGAAGGACAAAAACAGTCATACAGGCTATTTTTATGTTTTATAATCTTATATTTCAATGATTTTCAAGAACAAATAAACAACCAGAATAAATGTAAAACGTGTAGTAACGTCATTTGTGAATATAATTTGACACGAAACCCCTGCGATCAGGACAGGTATCTGAAGTTACTGTATATAATATAAAAAGTATTTGACACGAAACACCTGCAATCAGGACAGGTATCTGAAGTTATAACAGTATGAATGTAATATGACACGAAACGTCTCGGTTACGTACGTAACCCTCGTTCCCTGATGGAGGGAACGGAGACGTTATGTCGTGACGACATAGGGGATTTACTTGGAAGCCCCAATCATCTCTGACTTTAAGAGAAAACGCCAATGAATATTGGCTAGTGGATTTTGCATACCTGAGCCACTCCCCGTGCACACGGGTATAAATAGG
>CM077227.1:30286773-30339273 GCA_039654775.1 Spinibarbus caldwelli | reverse complement strand
GTGCTTTAAGCAATCTCTCCAAAAGCCCACCATCCAAACACATAGCCAATCAGATGCCAGCAAACACGAACACGCAAAATGATTGACAGGTTGAGAATGTTCCTGATTGGCTAGCTTTCAGAATTGCTAAAATTACACATCTTTTGTTGTTTACAGAGCACATGGTTCTCACAGAGAGGTCAAGGTTTAGCTGCTTACTATTGGTCAGTTAGTTCCTTTTGGTTGATGCCATAACTACACCATCCTGAAGGCAAAAAAGATCTCTCTCCATTGAGGGAAATTCAAAAATAGCTGTGTATTCTAGTGAATTAAATGTTTTGCATGCAAAATATAATTCACAAATATTTAATAGTTTTATATTAGATGGTTTGCACGTGCTTAGGGCTGCATGATTTAGGAAAAAGGTCTAATTGTGATTTTTTTCGATAAAAATTTAGATTTAAAATGTAATTTAAAAAGCTCTAGGTTTGCTGTGTTTGTTTGAAGGGCTAAACAATTTGGCCAAAAATGTTGTTTTATAAATGTTAAATGTTGATTTTATATGTCACTATAAAGTAATATAAGCATAGTAATTCATCAGTTAATTTATTATTATTATTATTATTATTATTATTATTATTATTATTATTATTATTATTATTATTACATTATATTTATTAATATTAAAAGTTTTGATATTAATATTAAATAAAAAATTTTAAAAAAGTAAAAATATAACTAATGTAAAAAGAAAAACATTATTATTATTATTATTATTATTATTATTATTATTATTAATAATAATAATAATAACAATAATAAAAGTTGTTTATATTATTAAATACAAATATTAAACAAAAACTAACTATTAAAAAAGGAAAACAATAATAATATTAATAATACTATTATTATTTATTAATAAGTATTATTATTAATTATTATTATTAATAATAATAATATTACTACTATTATATAATAGCAATAATATTATTATTATTGTTATTATATAATATTATTAATAATAATATTATTATTATTACCCTTAGGGAGACCACAGCTGTTCATAAACGATTCTCATTACAAGTTTGGGAAGATGGTTGTCGCATGATGTAATAAGCCCTACTGTGATTTTGGTTTTATTTATGTTAACTCTTAAAAGCGGGACCAAAATATTTTCCTACTGCTTTTGACATCACAGCTCAAATTATTGATTCAAATTAGTTGCTCCCATTATCAAAGAAGGCAGATCTCACATAACACCAGGGATCCTGCACCAGTCAAAACTGTCATTTTGATTTCAAAATACATTGTTTTGTTTTGTTTTTTTAGCAAAAGTCTGAGTTTTCTAATCTCATTGCTCTCTAGGAGAAACAGCTGAGATAGGAAAAGAGATTAAAGCGTGGTCTTCCATTGCTTATTCCCACCACACACTGGAGTTCTGAAAAGAAAGGCCGCACTCATGCAGCACTGATCGATAGCTGGAAGCTCCTGAAGCAGCATTCGTTTGCATCTACCTGCTGGTCTCCTCGCCGCATCCTCCACACGGCGTCACTGTAGCTGCACTTTACAGCTCCCGCCCCCCAAATCTACATACAGGAAACAAGGTTACTGCCCAAGAGATGTCACTTCCGAAACACCCACTCTCTCTCTCATTCTCACCCACACACCCCCAGCTTATTGCCATGACAACCGGGAAAAGAATAGAATATAAGTGAGTGTTAAAGAGACAGATGATCAGAGAGAGAGGGGGAACGAGAGAGGTATGGAAGACAGGGATAGAACTGGAAGAAAAGAGAGAGAGAGAGAGAGTGCTAAAACGTGTGGGAGAGAGAAAAAAGCGAGAGACGGAGAGGAGGGAGAAAAAACAGAGATGGGAAAGAGAAAGAGAGAGAAAAACAAGGGATTTCGAGAGAAACGCAGGGAATGAGGACAATTTTTTGGGAAAAGAGAGACCATTTCTTGTTCCCATAGCAACCTAGCCATCCATGAAATACTCTATTTCTCTTTCTCTCTCTCTCTTCTGTCTTTCACTCTCTCCATTTGCTATGTATAGCTCATAGTATGTATATGACAGCGGAGATCTGATGAGTGAATGAGACGATGTTGAAATCAGAGAATGAATTTTGTGAGCTCAGTTTTGATGGAAACTGCAGCAGAACAAGCAAGTAAAGTTACTCGTAAATCAGGGCCATTGAGATTTGAATTGAAGTGGCACAAACAGTACAGAACTGTAACTCGGAATTTAATATAAGGAAGCAGAATTTAAAAAAAAAATAATAAAAATTGATGAAGTGTAGATTTTAGTAACATATCACTTCTACTTTGAAAAACATGGTATTGTACACAACATATTTATTGATATCATAATTATTAAATAAATATTAAAAATTAATATCCGTTTGAAAAATTTTATGAAAAATGTATACACACACACACACACACATACATATATATATATATATATATATATATATATATATATATATATATATAAAGGTTATTTGAAAACAATTGGATATATTGTGGAGATGTGTGGCAAATTGAAAATTGTTTTGATAGTACTGAACTTAATTTAGAGAATTATGTCACTTGAATAAGAAATATATTCCACAAATGAGGGAATGAATAGGCATAATTGCTCATTACTTAAAATTGATAATGTAATTATGTTGCAAAATGTGACTAATAAAATTGACCTGATCTGTGATTGGGTTTTTGATGAATTTCTTAATTGCAATTCTGACGTACAATCTCATATCCGTCATGAATCTGGTTCATGGACTTCTGTACGCTGGCCACCGGAGGTCGCTGTTCCATTACACTGACTCTTGCACTACACTGCTGTTGCACGTCACCCACGGACTACAATTCCCATCATTTTTTGCACTAAGTACAAGAAGCCATCTCCCTAATCACAGGCACACACCTGAGACTCATTACACAATCACACACACTACTTAAGCCATGGACTTTCTCAGTTACACTGCCGAGTATTGATCTGCGTATAGCACTCCTCAAGCGCCATTCCATGTTTCTGTTCAGTTCCAGTATTGTCCTGCGTTTTTCACTCCCCTAGTGTTAGCTGCGATACGGAATCTGTTTCTTGTTTTCTAGTCTGTGTTCCCTGTATTTACCCCTGTCTCACCGTTCGGACTCTGTTTGCCCCTGCTTGGATTATATCTGTGCACCTGGACTATCTCTCTGCCTTGCCCTTTAGATATTGTTCGCGCCTTGCCTAGATTATTGCTCACATTTCGGATTACCTCTCTTGTCTAGCCCTCTATATACCTGTTTGCCATTTGTTCGACCCTGCCTGTATTTGACCATGTTTCACAATAAAAGCTTGCACTTGGATCCGCACGTCTCACGTCTCATCAGCCCTGTTACAATATCATTCCGATTTAAATTCTGATTCAACATCCTGTTGCATGTGGCAAATCCAATCCAGATTCACACTCAAAAATTGTGGCAAGCTACATCTTAAACTCTGAATTGGTCATATTGTGTCATATATATCAGGCTAGAGCTGCATGATTAAATAGATAATCATAATCACGACTTCTACAATGGTAACTTACAACTTTTGCTTATGTGTGATGGTACATTTATACTGCTGAGTGTTAGTATAATCCCAAACTAGTCATATCAACCAATGCAATAAATGAAAACATCACTGAGTGCACATTTATTATAAATTATATTGAATTTAATAATTGTGATTGCAGTAAGTAAATCAACAATGATGAGTATTGTCATAATCATGCAGCCCTATATCAGCCAAAAAAGGACAAGCTAAAAAATGAGATCCAACTTTCCAACAAACTCACTGGCAGCCTCCTTTCATGTGTCTTCCTCTCGCAGCCCCCCTCCACCTTTAATCCATCTGTCTCTCAGCCTCCCCTCACTCTCTCTGTCTCTCGCTCTCTCTCTCGTTCTTTTGGAAGCTCATAAAAATTTAAAGTAAGACAGCATTCACAAACAGTGAGACAAATAATATTAGATACTACAAAACACTTAAAAGAAAGGTTATGATGGTGCTCACGTCTGAGGGGGAAAAAAAAACCAAACATTTTTCTTAATGACAGAATAGCATACTACCATACTACTCTTACTATTTCTGCAGTACAGTATGCACATTTTTATATAGTACTGTTCAAAAGTTTGAGGTCTGTACATTTTTTTAAAATCTTTGCTCACTAATGCTGCATCTATTTGATCAAAAAAACAGTAATATCAGTAATATTTTTGAAATATTTAAAAAAAGTGTTTCTATTTGAATATATTTTAAAATGTAATTTACTCCTGTAATGCTGTAATGCTGTGCTGCTTAATATTGTTTGTGGGAACATTTATTTAAAATGCGCTTTTGTACCTTAAAATGACTTTACTGTTACTTTTTTTTTCTCAACTGAATGCATCCCTGCTCAATAAAAGTATTGATTTCTTTCAAAAAAAAAAAAAAAATCATCTTACAGACAGAAAATGCTAAAATGATAACATTTCACACTTAAAGTGCCCTTCAAAAAGAATCAGACACTGATAAAAACACCTATTATAATATACATAGTTGTGATTTATACATAGCTTAAGTTCCTTTCAAAAAGAATCAAGCAATGATAAAACATCTATTATAAAATTAAAATCTGCTCAGTCTCTTCCCTGACAAAATTAGGTCTGACTGTCAAGATTTAAATGGATAGTTCACATAAAAAAAATAAATAAATAAATAAAAAATAAAAATTTTGTAATTTACTTGTCCTCATGTTGTTCCAAACCTGTATGAATTTCTTTCATCCGTTGAACATAAATTTTATTTTGAAGAATGTTGGCAACCAAACAGTTGCTGGTAGCCATTGACTTCCATTGTATTTCTTTTCGCATACTATGTGAGTCAATGGCTACCAGCAACTGTTTTTGTCAAAATTCTTTAAAATACCTTCTTTTGTGTTCAGTAGAAAAAAGAAACTCATACAGGTAAATGAGGAGTAAATGATGACAGAACTTTTTTATAGAAATTTAGATAAAAATGCTCATATTTATTTTCAAGACGACAACTGAATGCCACTCTTTGAATTATTTGCAACAAGATGAGGCCATGTGACAACAATGCAGCAAACATCTGAAACATTTATCATTGTATATTTCACATACATTTTTTTTTAAATATTTGCCAGTTTACAGCGCATTTAGTAAGCTTGCGTTCCATTCTGAACACAGCCATCCTGTCCTCCTGGATCTATTTTACATTTAATGAAGTTTGCATATTTGCATTGTACCGTATTTTCCTTTCGCTGGAATATTCCACATGCTCAAATCTCTGAGATTCTGGGGCAACAATATTTCCCATCCGTGTCTGCATAAACACATGACACAGCCATCATTCGTGTGTGTGTGTGCTTTCTTGCATTGCTCCTTAGTGTATTCCAATTCCTTTATATGTCTTCATGCGTGTGGGTCGCTCCGCTGAGAGAAAATGGGTCGTGATTTGGGTCCTGAGAGATAAAGCATAATTATAGTGATCTGTCCTCAATCCAGAGATAGACTAAGAACTGTGTCATTGTATTATTACCCTGAGGCCTGTCGCTAACATTCATACCTGCGCCACCATCAGTGCAGACACACGCAACACTTGTGCTGGCAGAGGGACAGAACTTTTTTGAGAAGCAACAGAAGGGAGATCTGCAGAATAAACCTGCTAGCCACTCCTGTAACGCTGCTAAAATGCTATAAGAAATCAACTCTATTATTAATATGTACATGAACGTTCAAACGTTCAAAGTCTTTGCTGCTCAAGAAACATTTATTATTATCAATATTGAAAACAGTTGTGCTGCTTGTGTGGAAACCATGATACATTTTTTTCAGAATTCTTTGAAGAATAGAAAGTTAAAAAGAACAGCATTTATTTGAAATAAAAATCTTTTGAAACATTATAAATCTCTCACTTTTGATCAATTTACAGTATCCTTGCTGAATAAAAGTATAAATTTCTTTAAAAGAAAATTACAGACCCCAAATTTCTTATAAACATAACTTGACGATAATTTGATGTTTTGCTCTGCAACGTAAACTGCTCTGGAAATGTGAATTTTGAAGCAGTTTTGTGTATTTTTGACTACCTGGTCTCATGACGAAAATGTACCTGTGGGAACTTTTTCACAAGATGCAAAATACACACCGCCATGTCCACCGTGTGGCGCTTAAAGAGTGTTCATTTTTTTTCCACAGAACAGATGAACGTACTTATGGTACAGTACGTTTTATGTTTTGTAGGCGTCACCTCGGTTCTGACTTGAAATGTCCATTGAGTGTCGCTATAAGTCTAATGCTCCATGACATTTTAAAATAACGTATCATCTGCACTACACTTAAACCTCCCCGATAGTATGAACAAAAGCGAATGTGACGTAAAAATGCAATCATGGTGTTTTAGTTTGTTTTTCGATCTGTCATCTTTCAGTTCTTTCATCATGAGTCATGTTTTTGGCGGGATTCGTACCCAAGGAGTCTGCATCCTAATCCAATTCCATGTCGGCTGAGCTACCGAGCAAAGCTTGTTTCGTGCGGATAGAAACATATGGAGCTGTAATCATAACTGTGTACGAAAACGATTACAAGTGCTCGCTGTTTTACTGCCTCTAGTGTTCATTTCTGTTAGAAACTGCAGTGATATGTACTGGTAAGTATTTCGCGTCTTGCGCAAAAGTCCCGAGAGGTACGTTTTCGTCATGAGACCAGGTAGATTTTTGAAAACATATGTTACTAATATGTAACTAGATAAAACAGTTTGGGTGTGAGTATGTGTAGTTTATGTTGTAGAACAAAACATCAAATTATCATCAAGTTATGTTTACCACAGGCTTTATTTTACTCATAAATTGAAAAACTCCATTATAAAACCCCACTGGAAAATCTTGAATTAGTCTTCTGAGTTCTGATGTCATACCTGCACCACTGCTAATCTACTATCCCATCTACTATAAAACTAATAATAAAAATATCTCAGCATTTTATGATCACTACCCTAAAACTGTAAAAATCATTTTCATACTTCAGATTTCTGAACTAACATACTGGGCCCTATCATAGGCCTACACCCGGCGCAAGGTGCAGAACAAGTGTTTTTGCTAGTTTCAGCCTGACGCTGTTCTCATTTTCCCGTCCTGTGCCGCATTGTTTAAATAGCAAATGTATTTGCGCCCATTTGTGCGCCCATGGGCGTGCTGGTCTAAAAAAAGAGGTGTGTTCAGGCGCATTGTTGGCGCGTTACTATTTTGAGGAACTGAAAATAGACCGCGCCATACATCAACTCAAACCTGGTCTAAAGTCTAAAGTCAATGGTGCAATATTTTATCTTTTTGTTATTTAAAGAGCGCATTAGTAAGAAAATGCACCTCTGGGCGGGTCCATGTAAAAGAATAGTAGGCTACATAAATATAAAAATGTCATACATGTCATAATGGATAGTCATTGCGTGTATCAGAATTAGCCTACCTATTTGCTCGCACATGAGCAGATCCGTTTGCTCTCTGGAGACGCGTCAGTCTGTACGCCTTAAAATTCCGCCGTTTAAATAGCGAATCCGCCATGGCGCAAGCGCAACTCACTCTTAAAGGGAATGGGAGATGAGACTCTGATTGGTTTATTGCACGTTATGCCCAAAAACACACCCATTACTAATTAAGAGAATAGGGACAACCCTTTTAGACCACGCGCCAGGAGCGCCGACCGTTTTCCCGTTGTTATACTAGCAAAAGTGGATTCGGAAACGCCCTAAGTGCACTTGCGCCATGCGCTTTAGACCAGTGGTTTCCAACCACGTTCCTGGAGGCCCCCCAACACTGCACATTTTGCATCTCTCCTTTGTCTGTCACACCCATTTCAAGTCTTTGAGTCTCTACTAATGAGCTGATGATCTAAATCAGGTGTGTTTGATTAAGGAGACATGGAAAACATGCAGTGATGGGGGGCCTCCACGAACATAGTTGGGAACCACTGCTTTAGACCATACACTTAGATCGTTAAAATAGTGTCCGAACTATGGTGTAAAAACAGTTTTTTGAAGTTGTAAATAAAAGATTATCATAATATGCTTTACAAGAAAATACTATTTCAGTTTTTCTACTAAAAAATTTCAAGTTTAATCCAATGTTTTACTATTTATTCGTAATTATGTGTGAAACTTATGCACCAACAATTTCTGAGTGAAAATTGTTTCAAAGTAAATACTACACCAATGTTTTTTGGGTTTTTTTCAGTGAAGAGAATCAGTTGAGGTCCAGTGAGGACAATATACAGAAGAGACACATGCACGTGCTGGCCCACTTTTCATGCAACACAGCGTGTGTTTACCTGCCCGATCTGTGTTTCAGTGTGTGCCGGCCTGTCCCGGTCACACCTTCGGTCCCAGACAGAGATGAGCAGGTGGCCTATACAGCAGAAGTCTGGAAGCTCACTGATCTACAGACCGAAGGACATCGAGTACAGCAGATTATGAGCATAAAATGCAGCCCGAGAGCGTGAAACACAGTTAAACCGAGTGCGAAAGGCAGAGAAGGGAGAAAAAAAGAGGGTTTATTAGGGACAGCGCGTGTGTGTGGAGCATTTTATTGCATATAAGTAACATAACGCAGATATCCTCTCCAGCTAAACCTAGGTCATCCTGCAAAAGGGCCGTAAGCCAGCATGAAAATGAACCCTGAGACGTGCAGAAGACAGCTTACAGCTACACGACTCTAATGCGCTGTCAGTGGGGAGCGAACACAGGCTGATATTAAAATTCACACAACAGACTCCTTCATCAAACTCATTTCTAAAGCTCACCTTCAAGAGCTGCTTATCCCACAAAGACTTCAGCAGCTCCACGTGGGAAGCCTTTAAAGACAAAATTCAAAAAACGCGCTTCTCATATATGAATTTGCAGGTATTTATGAAAGGGGATAATCTTACAGTATGCTGATTGCAACATCTCCAGTATATATGTGCATTTAGGGATGTGCAAAACTATGTTTTTGTAATCGACTAGTCAGTGGGTTGTCTGAATGACTAGTCAACCAATCTGTCTCAGCAAACTTTGTATAATTAACCTGGTTTCTGGTTTACCTGACTCCAATCAGACAGGTTTCTTAGGAGTCTGTCACATAAGAAGTGTTCTTGTGGTCAGAAACAGCTGGATGGGTTTCAGAATACAGAGTCTCAAGACTTATTTTGAAAAACTGAAGTATTTTTAACTTGCCATGGTGTCTTAAAAACACAATAGGGTCAAAAAGATGTGATGCAATGGCCAAAAGAAAAAAAAAAACAAAGAAAGAAAGATGGGTAAAGACAACTTATCCATATAAGTTTTTCCATTCAAACTGTCTAACAACTAAAGAAAAACTAAAAAAAAAAAAGAAGAAAAAAAAAAAAACCTAGTTGAATAAAAAATTAGTCCAGGGTTTTGAAATCCTGGGAGCAACAAATAGTGGTTCTACGGAAAATGTCTAAAGTAAAAAATAAGTAAATAATAAAAAATAAAATAAAATAAAATAAAATAGTAAATGAATGAATAAATGTTTCAATCATATTTAGGAAATCGTGAGATTATTAGTGAATGTTATTTTTCTATAGACAGACACTGTTTTAACCCTACAAGTGAAAACAAATCTGCTTGTAGTTTTATAAAAAATATATCATCTAATATCTATATACTGTATATACACACACATGCAATCAAACCAAAAATTATTCAGATACCAGATATAATTTTTGATATTTTTTTTCCTAGTGGGTGCAGGACACTATAGTTCATTTATGTAAGTGAGGACAGCAAAATAAAGTAAACTGTGACATATTATACCCAAAATTTCTTCATACAGTGGACTACCAGTACAGTAAAATTGATAAAAATCTGGGACCAAAAAATTTATTTCACACTTTGACCTGACCATGTTTTATTACATACCTTTCTATCAAAGTTATCTGACATTGTCGAGATGAATTTGTTCTGACACAGTTTAACTCTTGAGTTCTTGTCATATTTTATTATCATTTTCTAAACTATAGCAAATAAACTGTGATAATGTGAGAAATTTTGAAGGTGTCTGAATAAATTTTGGTTTGACTGTATACACACACACACACACACACACACATACATATATATATATATATATATATATATATATATATATATATATATATATATATATATATATATATATATATATATATGCACTCCTCACACACATTTTTATATATATTTACTTAATTATATTTAATTAGCTAATTACAGTTTATAGTTTATATCTAACCGTACAGAAAATACTTATTATATATAATTGTTAAATAATAAAATTCCATTTTAAATAATATGTTTTTTATTCATGATACTATTTTTAAATAATACTTACTGTTTTTTTAATAGTACAAATAGCTCTAGCTACTTTTATATTTTATTAAGGGGGACCATTAGATGGTCCTTGGATCCAAAAAGTGTGAAAATCCCTGGACTACTCAACTAGTTTGTGAACGCAGCGTCACACAGTGCAGCTTCCACTCGAGGGAGGGATGTCATCATGTTACATGATAAGCAAGAGCACAAGCACAACCTCAAGGGTTACTGTCATGTTGAGTTGCACTAACTGGAATAGACACATGCCCTCCACTGTAACTCACTTCAATCTCAAACCCAGAGCTTTTGAGAGAAGCCCACTAAACAGTCATAAGCACTGCTGCCAGATGTTGTTACCATTATGTCAGACCAGCATTAAAGTGAAAAAATTTGAATGTCAGTGAATAATAACTTTTGAAATTTTGGCCTGGTATTGTATAGATACAAAAGACTTTAAATATAGCTTTTGGACAACTTTACAGTACATTACTTATTACCTTTTTGTAGCTCAAAGCTTCTTTAAAGCATGTTTTACAAACAAAACTGATTATTATCATGTAAATGAACCAAAAGACAAAGTGCTACATAAATCTTCACTAGTCTGAGTGTATCGGAAAAACAACAGAAAGCTGAAAATATGAATGAAAATCTGACATGAAAGCATGAGAGAAACCTCAATATCAAATGATTTTTACATGCAGAGTTGCAGACATGCAATAGCACAGTCTGTGCAAAGAGCCCCAGTGCTTTACTGATGGATCTTGCATGCTTATTATCTTTCCTGAACTCATTTAAAGGCATCACATTAGTCGTTTTGAACACAACCTTATGCATGCATTATTTAAAGAAAAAGATTCATGGAAACAAACTCAAACTTACTACACTGTGGTTGAAATGCAAATAAACAATCCAACATAAATTATTTGGATATTATAGGGATAGAATTCAATTGATCTCAGTAATACCGCAAAAAAACATGTTTAACTGAATTGTCATTTCAAATAGAGTCTGTAAAAAAAAACCTCATGGCTACAGATTTGATTAATTCCTTAAGATAATATTCAAAGGATAATGAATGTTTCTAATATCTTTCCACTCTCAATGCACCTGAGTGTTTTGATGAAAATATGGAAATTTGACATGACTTAAAGTCATGTGATTCTTCTTATAAAAGAAATTCAGCTCTGTGGATACAGCGCTACACCGCTGCGCTAATGTAGCCCTGTAATATTAATGCACAATTCCCATGAGCTTTATTTATTCTGATCTCATAAAAACACACAGGATTTTAGTCTTCAAGATTAAAAGCATCCCTATTATTTTCAATTATACTTAGGGTTAGGGATTTAAACAAACTCTTAACATAAAATATTAAACTTTAACTCGCTACAGACAATGATACCTAAATAAATTATAATAAAATTAAATAAAATATTACAATAAATAATATTTATTGTACAGAACAGTACAAACAGTACAGAAAATATCTTCCATAATATTTTAATAAATTTCTTTGTATTTAGTACAATTACAACACAAATACCAATTATTTAATATTTAAGTGTCTTTATAAAATCACATTTGCTTTTTTTATTATATTGAGAGCCATATTTTTCACAGCAATTATTTAACAATAAATAAATATAATAATAAATAATTTTAACTTCTTAATAATCTTAATAAATATTTCTTATTAATTTCTAAGCGCTGTACAAATAAATTTTAATGGAAATGAAAATCTCTTTCTTCAGGTTTAGCCTATACATCTAACAGCACAGAAATATTTTACAGTCAATATTTTAATAACTACCTTTTAGTACAACATAAATTCCAGTTACTTAATATTTATATATATATATATATATATATATATATATATATATATATATATATATATAGTTTTAACAGTATTTTAATATATTTAAATACGTTGTCTTTATAATATCAAACCTAATATTTCTATACACAGCATAAGTAGGTCTTTAAATATACATATTTGTATTTTATGAAAAATGAATGTGTTCTTTTACCTATTCATCAAAACACGCTTCATAGCATGCATACATATTAATTCACACACATTAAAAGTTTCATAAGCAGTCCATCATTGCTGTAATGAAATGGCAGTATGGTGGGCTTCTGTGGCAGGGTCCATTGGCTCTGTACTGGCCTGGCTGTGTGTGTATGTGTAGAGTTGATTACAGTCAATTACAGTAAGCTTCATTCTTTATCACTGCATCAGTAAACGAGAGCGTGAGCCGTGGAGTCCTGAAACAGGCAGTCTGCCACACTCCACCTACCTACTGCATCTGTCATCTGTCTCTGTGTGCTAATACTCCTCATCACTGGTGCTAAGACTGCAAAAAAATGAATGATTTACACAGTATCTGCTGCTCTAAAATCCTTCGGATGCAAAAAATGACATATTCGGACACTTAAAATGCCTGAATGTCACTGAACTAGATATAAACCAAGTGGCATCTGCAAACAAATGATGCATGAGATTTCTCGGAAAATTAACATATTTGTAATTACAGTATTTGCATTATATCGTAGCTGGTAGCATTTGCATTCACATACTTGCATTGTGTGTGGTTTAGGCCTTACATACTATCAGAAAGCATGTGAAAAAGTGTGAGAGTCTGAAAGTCTGAAAGTCTGAGTCTGAAAATCTAAATGCTAGCGTGACACTAGCTCAGCTGTTTTCATAATAGTCTAGCTTTTCCAGAAACAGTTTGTTCCACAAGTATGTCATATGCAGCATTAGGAAATCTTAGTCCATCTGCTTCTTTCAGATGGTTCATCTAAATAAAAGATCCACTGATCAAATATGACTCCTGCATCTATGGAAGCTAAATACTAATTGCAACTTTATATCTCACAATTCTGTTTATGTATCACAATTTGGACTTTATTTCACACAATTGCAAGCTTATATCTCACAATTGTAAAATACAAACTTGTAATTGTGAGTTTACTTCTTGCAAATCTGACTTTATTTCCTCAGAACTGCAAGTTATAAATCGACATTGATGTTCTGTCTCACAATTCTGTTTTTTTTTTCCCTCACAATTTCAAGTTTATATCTCACAAGTTGGACTTTTTATGCAATCACGAGTTTACATGAACTTTTTATCTCACAGTTTGAACTTTGTTTTTCTCAGAATCACAAGTTTATATCTCGCAGTTCTGATATATATATATATATATATATATATATATATATATATCTGTCATTTTTTATTAAAATCATTTATGAGTTTAAATCTCACAATTCTCAGAATTTTGAGGTAAAAAAAGTCAGAATTGTGAGATTAAAAGTCACAAATAACATTTTTATATTAGTACTTTTATATTTGTATTAAAATGATACTGTTTGTCACTTTGTGTTCATCTCATTTAAAAATCCTGTATTCTAATTTTAGAAGTTGCTTTGTAAAATTAAGTTCAATTTAACGTGACCACCCTAATTTATAAATATAGATGTTTTTGTATCAGATGAATTTTTCTAAATTTTTAATTAATTTAATTCATATAATTTAATTTAAATATAAACATAAAGATTGCTCCCTTTTCTCACAAAATGTATTGCATTATGCAGCACAGCTAGAAGCATTTGCATTCCCATTCAGTACTTGCATGGTGTATGTTTTCGGTTTTACACCCTGTCAGAAAGCAGGGGAAAAACATTAGAAAAAGTGCAAAAGCCTAAACTTGAATCTGAAAAACTAAACTGTAAAATCTTTCCATCATGTTTTGTATCTGGAGAATTGCGACCGGATGGTCCGTTCATCTTCCCCAAAGATTCACTAAAAGTTGCTGAGGCACAGCTGTAGTTTAACAGTGTCAGCTGGCCGATGCTCTCAGTATAAGAGCTTTAAATATAACTCTCACTGATGGCCGTCTCGAGTGAGAAATAACGCATGGACTCGCATCAGCTGGCTTCACGCAGCACGAATAGCTCCTCTGTGTAAGGTGCCACTGTGTAGGTTTCATATTCCTTTGTATTAATTTCTATGCAATTATATCATAAGCTGCTACATCGGCATGTAATTTGACACAGAGGAAAAGTTCAAATTCCTCACAGGCTAGTTAATGGAAAAAAGTTCAAGGTATTACTCATATAGCAGGCCTACATTATGTTAAAGAACAGTGTGAAGAACTAGAAGTAGTGATGCTACTAACTTAACTACAGACATTTTTCAATAGTGTGACACTATAATATAGTGAAAAGTTCTTTGGGGAACCAAAAATGGTTCTTCTATGGTAACATTGCAAAATCAACTTTTTGGAACCTTTATTTTTAGCTTAGCTAGTTTCATAACAGTCTAGTTTTTCCATAAACAGGCCAGATTTTCATATGCATATGTCATATGCAGCATTAGAAAATCTGTTTTTTTTTTGTTTTTTTTTTGTTAGTGAATCAGATTGATTAAGATGGTTTAGCGAATCATTGCATCAAATATAACTCCTGCATCGTCTCTTTTGAAGTGAAATATATAATAAAATGATACTGTTGGTCACTATGTGGTATATAAATTCCTATAGACGGTTTCATCGCCTGGCCCAAAGTTAACTTCCGGTCTGTGTTTGTTTATCGGTTTGGCTAGTGGCGCCGTCTACAAACGCAATTAAAGTTAAGGTGATGAGTAGACTGAAGCTGGGCTCAGGTTGTTGTGCTGTGGATGCAATGTTTCCCATACATTGATTTATTTGTGGTGACTCACCACAATATCAAATCTGACCACCACAAATAGGTTTTCCAAAAGGCTTTGACTTCATTGAATAAACATGAGCACTGCACGTTTCAAAATCAACACGTGGCGCGGGTGTTTTTATTTCACTGTATCTCTGAAGGAAACCAACTGTCTTCAGAAAATTTTCGATGTCATTTTCATTTTATTTTGTCCTTAATGCCTGATAAATCAGCGTTTGTGAGCTCAGCGCTGATTTGTGTTCAGCTGATACCGAGGAAACCTCTATTTTGGTTGCTACAAAAGCGGAAAAAAGGCTGTTTTAAGACTTTTTTTAACTGAAAGGTTCTTTGAGGAACCCAAAATGGTTCTTCTATTGCATTCATTTAAAAGAGTGGTTTGATTGTACTAAACTACAGTTTAGTCTGTATTAAACTAGTTTGTAGCTTGTCACACTACTGTACAGTTTCAAAATAGCTTTCTTAATGCTAGTAAAGAGGGGGAAAGTGTGACAACAGGTTAGAACGTATGACAACAGTAACATCTGATTCATTGAGAAACATTGTTGACGGAATTTACAGGAATAAAAATGATCTGGATACAGTTTCATTCTTTGCTTAACTGCATTAAAACAATGCAAACAACTAGATTTTTATATTTTCTGAACAAAATGTGAGTGGTACTTACCAATGCAAAAGTCACGCCGCAATGCTAGACTGTTGTGGGTGGTTGCCACGTCACTGCTATGCAGTTGCTAACAAGTTCTGACTGTTTTTAGGACGTTACTATATGGCTGCACCTTCTCTATGATATTCTAGGTTCCTAGATAAGGTCTATAGTTTGAGTAAAAACTGTCTGTGAGTGACTGCACTTCACAAAAGTAATAGCACACCTCTTCTCAACAACCTCATCATGACCACAGGATGAGTTACTCACCGAAGTTTAATAAGGGTAGGGGTTTGTTCAAATCCCTAACCCCGAGTATGAGCAGCAATAAAAATGATGCTTGCCCTAGCAAAAACCACTAATTAGCATGTTTTGTTCACTGCATTTATTTTCATTACAATGTGCAGAGCATTGATAATGAAGTTTCACTTTTCACTGTTTTAAACGCAAGATTCTTACAGCTTAAAATAACACTAATTCATCACATAATGTTTATAGGCATGTAATTTTAAAATGTTTTTGAAAGAAGTCTCTTATTCTCATCAAGGCATTTATTTGATGAAAATACAGTAAAACAGTAATATTGTGAAATATTATTACAATTTAATATAACTATATTTTTATACATTTTAAAATGTAATTTGTTCCTGTGATGCAATGCTGAATTTTCAGCATCATTACTTCAGTCTTCATTGTCATGATCCTTCAGAAAACATTCTAATATGCTATTCCTTATAGCCTAATTTATTAAGATAAAAATCTTATAATCTCAAAAGTTTAGACAGTCATGTATATTTGCTATAAACCCCTTTATAAAAAATTTTACCACTGAAAATGACTGTCAAAATGCAGTAACAGTGGTTCTATTCTACCTTTTGCTTTTTCTGGCCCTAAATGACCCTCTGGCAACATGAATAGTTAAAACCAATCAAAATAGGGAGATCATCATTTCAACAGAACCCTGTTAAGTCGTCCTGTAGGCTAAACATTTGAGTGTAATTAAATTACTATAAGGCTGACTTTATAATAAGGGAACATTTGCTTGATTCTTGCAGGCTTCTTATGTGGTCCTGGTTTGAATATTAAAACGCCAGAATACAGTGAACTTGATTTATTCTGCACTGCTGCGGTCAAAGTGAGTCAGAAGCTCTGTTTCAAAACATAGTCAACTACCTAGCCTGCATTTTAAAGCATTATCCTAATACATTTCAATTCATTCATTCACTCAATACTAAAGAATAACGCAGAATCTAATTGGAATGGACTATTTAACTCGATATTTTAGTGCACTGTGTATCTTTGTGCTCACTGGAGTATTGCAGAATTAGCTTAGCAATGTGCTAATGCAAAATTGTACTGAAATCATATTAGTAAATATTAGTAACGTAGCAGAAACAGTCCTGAAGGAGAAATCAAAGAGCTTGAAATGTCAATAATGAGAAAATTGCATAATAAGTTCTGCATCTGCTGTTTATTCATGAGGTCTCTGCCCAATATCATGCCTATGCTAATGAGAATGCAAATACACAAATAAAGGTTTGTTGAACTTTGACTAGTCCCACTTACAGTCCGTTTACTCAGTGCCAGATGTTTATTACACACAAAATTGTCAAGAACTTCCTCAATCCATCAAACGCCATTACTTATGGACGTAAAGGTTTAACAGGACACTAGAAATAGTGCACATGTAGTGAACTGCATTTTCCAATTTTTATTCCACTCAATAGATATTTTCCATTTTTTTTTTTCTGTAGGCCTAATTGACCCTTCGCAAAGAGCCACCCCCTATCATTACTGTTGCTATGTCCGACAAGCCATGGCGCTCTCACACCACACATCATGCTCTCATGCAGTGAAAAATACATCACGGAGCAAAGAGGAAACAACACACCGACAGACAAGATAGAGCAGGTTATTTCTGGTATGAAACAAAGTCTCAGCTTTCAAATTTTGGCATTTTTTTAAAGAAATTCACACAAAAAAATACTGTTTTGTGGTTCTTTAATGTGTCGTGACATATCGCTGTAGTGCCTCAGTTCAAGCGGCACGTGAACCAATCATCTCTTCCTCTTGACTAGTTAAAGCATTAAATAAACATGAATGAACATCAGAAGGTATTTTGTGTCAACCACAGAAAGACGTCAATACACACCACTTTTCAAGTTAAAGTCCGCCAATGTTAATCTTCTCTCCTGTCTGGTTTGTTTGTCAGATAAAAATGGCAGATTCTGTGATTAGTCAGATCGCCTGTCAACTCCCTGCGAAGGGTCAATTCTGTTTGTAAAGACAACACCATTATTTGATACTTTTTTTTAAAACGTGTGTGTTGTAATCTATTTCAGATAAACATGTATCTTAAAAGCACAAAAATTAAATCTGGTTATATGAGAAACTGGTGTTCCTTCTTGCTCTTTTACAGAATCCATGATAATCTTTACCGCAAAATTACACATTGTCCATATTGTGAAGATGTAGTGACACACTTTAATATGTCTGTAATAACAGAGAGCAAAAGTACTGATGTCAGCACTATAGTATTACTTACACATTATGAGACTGCTTGGACAGTTAACCTATGATAAATTACATTTTTTTAGACGCTAACCATTTTAATAGTTGACTTTCATAGTCAGGTTAGACGCAATAAAATTGAATTTAACGTGGCTGAAAAAGAAGCTGTGAGTGATTAATTAATGGCACACACTGTAAAGGTCCTAAATCACGTGATTTTTACAACTCACAACTTTCAAAACTGTTTAGGGAGTATTTGTCTACTTAAAGGTTTTTTTCATCAAGACGTTTCGTCAGCTGAACAATCGGTTGTCAAACAACAGTACAATCCATTGAACACAGGTACTTTTACAGCCTCGTTTTCATTTCCATCAAAAATTAAATATGGCGCTCAGAGGCGTCGCTAGTGCACTGAAAAAAAAAATGATTCATTGAATCTACTAAATTTTTTTAAGGTAAGTGGTTGCAATCAATTTATTTTAGCTACATTTAAATAAACAAATTTATTTGACTAACTTTCAACATTTTTTTTATTATTATTATTATTATTAAATGTAGCTAAAATAAATTGTTTGCGACCGCTTACCTTAAAAAAAAAATGTAGTAGCATTTTTTTTTTTTTTTCAGTGATGGGGGGGAAAGGGTGACAGAGTGCACAGGGCCCAGAGGTCTGGGGGGCCCGCGATCGCCTACTGGCCATCGGGAACACCGGGACATTCCTTTCAAATAGTGGGCCGATCGCCGAAACGAAGGAGACCTCCCCGATATTAGGCGCTGTTAAATTACAGCGCATGCGAAACCGCATAAAGCAAATACTCCAAAAGCGCGAAGCAGCGCTACCCGATGCGTCCGCCAGCCGCGCGTCAAAGAGCGGGATCAGTCTCCCGAACAGCGCTGAAGAACGTGCGCCGCGCTTCTGCCGCGATTTACAAGTGATAAAAAGCGCAAGTCGCTTGATCCATTCAGATGTGACACAGAATTGTTATACAGTCGTGTCGGTATATTGTATATGAGGTATATTGGAAAACGCTAATAGGCTTGTCAATTCAGCACCACAGTAATTTAACTTGAAGTTATTAACACTGTACAAATAGCCTATGTGTTGGCAGAAATGTATTTATTATAAATGTTACTGTTATTACATATTGGGGAATATGCTATTTTAATTTCATAGAAGCTGTTTTGTAGTTTCTTCATTTTTTTTTAACTACTACTTTTATAGTTTATTATTACTTATTTATTTTAAAGTCCATATAACCATGGTAATGAGGACCATGGTTTTACTTCTTGTGACCACCATCCTACTACTAGTCAGTTAAACTCTGGATACTTATTTCTTTTTAGATGTTTAGTTCTAATGAATTTTAATTGAAGTAAAATGTTAATTCAATAAGGCCCTGATTAAAGATAAATATCAGTGTCTTATATAAATTAGGTGCTTCTTATTTATAAATAATAAAGTTCTTCAAGGGAGATTCACCCAAAAATGAAAATTGTCATCATTTACTCAACATCATGTCTTTCCAAACCTGTAGGAATTTCTTTCTTCTGTGGAACATAATTTGAGAAATTCAAGAAATTTTTGTCCATACAGTAGAAATCAAGGGTAACATTCTACAAAATCTTCTTTTGTGTTCAACAGAAGAAAGTCATTTGGAACAACACGAGGGTGAGGAAATGACAGAATTTATTAGCAGTAACTTTCCAGCAGTCTAGCTCAAAATCAATGCTTTACTGTCAAGTGCTTTTCTATGTGACAAAAATGCATTATTAAGTTTGTTGCATTTGTCATGAATTTAGTAATATCTGTTGTTTCTGTCCTGTTTTATTTATTCATTTCTTTACTCCAGTTGAAGGCCCTATGACCCATCACCCCAAACGTTATTTTACACTGAACGTGATTTTGAGGGGGGCCCCAAAGCAAATTCAGTGCACAGGGCCCAGAATTCCTAGCGACGGCCCTGATGGCGCTAACTAAGGTCTATTGCTGAAAGTGTTCCAACAACTCCAAAACAGTTATTCTACCAGGAAAGTTGTTAACAAATTAAGTGAAAATCAGGCACTTTTTAAAAATCACTTTTTAAGCTTTGACTTTGAACCGACAGAGGTCAGTCACAAGTTACTTATCAACCCAGGTAGTCATCTTTCCCTTTTTCATCACATCATATAGTGTAAGTGTTCAAAGCGATTATTTATGCTGTCCTCAAAAACATTATGCAATAGCATAACCTGCTGCGCTCATATAGGCTACACGAGCTGAACTGACATTATTCAACAAAATATTAAGTTCTCTCCTCATAAAATTTCAAAACGCAAAACCACTTAAGCGCCTATTGATATTAAAATTATAAAAAATGACGATAGAACAGTCAGTGCCCCTCACTCAAGTGTACAAAACAGCTATACACTATTTAAAACTATTAAGTGACTGTTGAAGTATTGACGCGCCTTCTATTGCGGATTAGTCACAGATGCACCGTTGCAAACGGAAGCAATGGCTTTAAGCTCATTCCCCCCAAAGCAGTGACATCTCCCACTCAACTACTTCACAAAACTCTGAGCACAGACACAACGTGTGTCCAAATGAAAGAATATTTCTCGCACTGAGCATCTGAGCCATTTCACACACACACAGTTCGAGATAATTCCTCCAACCAGTGAGCTTCCATGCGGTGGGATGCACTTGCAATAGAGACCCTGCACGGTTTGCAGGTACTTAAACAGATTGTAAAACGCCATGAGGGGGCAGAAGGGTCTCTTTCCCTCACGAGCACACAGAAACTGCCTGACTTGGAGTGATAAAATGACAGCAGTCCTCCACCTGCATCAGCAGCAGCATCAGTGGTACTCTAGCGCAGGAGGATGCTGAGGGAGGAACACGGGGGATGCAGCAGAAATCCATCAGTCCTCTTACCTTGAAAGGGAACATATGACATGTTCCAACGGCATTGAACGTGTCCTCCGTGTCTCTTCAGTCTCTCGACATGCAGAAATATCCTTCAGCAGTCATAGGAAGCGAAAAACCCCTTGTGCTCATGGACTGCGTCGACGCTGGAGCGATATTCCCGTGATGCGAATGGAAAAACCGAAACAAAATCATCGTCCATGGTCGACGAGAGCCATTGGGATGATTACAGCCCGTGTATCACATCACATATCACACACGCGCAAAACAAGAGTGATGAAGAAGAGGAGAACGAAGGGGGAGAGAGAGACAGAAGAGAGAGAAGGGGGCGGTGAAGGGAGCTTGCGCGCGCGCGCGTGTGTGCGCGTTTACCAGTGTAGATCGATCTAAATGCACTGTGTATGTCTGTTAATGTGATGTGATATAATTCCCCTATAGAGTCACGTGACTATTAAATACCACCGAATATGAATATGGTCATCATTGTGATATACATCCGAGTAGCCTACTATGGACAGTTCATTTGAAACTCGGTGTGAAATATATTAACTTTTTATAAGCAAACTCAAACTACAGCTAAATATTATTATTTCACTTTCAGTGTTTTTCTTTTATTTTGCAGCAGCCTATAGGCAAAATATCACTATTACTAACTATAATTGCTCATAATTTGGATTTGAATAAAGCAGCCGTGATTCCTCAAATCATGCAGCTTGTTGAAAAGACATGATTTTATTTTACTTTAAGGTGATCGGCCTCATGATTTTTACCTGGTAGACGAAAGTGTATGAAAAAGTCATATAGACTTACAGCGAAGGAGGAATGATGCATATCTGATAGAATATTAAAGAGATGGGAGGGATCTTTTGACTTGAGACAGCAAGCAAACACCTAGTAATGCCCTAGCAACCACCCAGAACACCTTAGCAACCAGAAACCAATGCACATGCAATGCAACCAACCACAGTGGATTTTATACTAGAAAGAATCACTCAAAATTTCTGCAGAAAATGTGAAATGAGAAATTGTTTCTTCATTTAAATCAGCTCAAACTGCTTAAAGGTTGCAAGCCAAAAAAATAAAAAAAATTAAAATAAATAAATAAATAAAAAGTGAAAAAAAATAGTGTAAAAAAAGTTAAAATGAATTAAATAAAAAAAAAATAATAAATTAATTAAAATGTGGTTAAATTAAAAAAAAAAAAAAATGCAAGGTAAAATATAATACATAAACAGCACTGTATTCAGGGGCGGTTCTAGACCACAACTGCATTTGTGCTTTTAGGGGGCACAATTTTTAAATTCATCTTAACCTACTTTAAGTATTATTCATTCAGTCATTTTTCACCATGTCATGTATCGCTGCAATCTCTGGAAGTAATTATAACAATTTCAACTAAATTAAATATTTCATCATGTTTCATTTATTTAACAAATAATTTTGTATTGTAGTGTCAGAATCGTATGTGATTGGTTATAATGGTTTTTATATACATATAGTTTACAGGACAAACTGCGCATTTCACCCAAAATTGTTTGCTGTAATATGATTCGGGGGCACTGTAAATAGGATATTCATCCATGAAAATATATTTTTGCCTTTTAAATTTTAGGACGCGGCTGCTCGCACAAGGGTGATCATTTTAGAGAATCAATCGCATCTAAAAGACCGAAAACTGCTGCTGTAAGCATTTTTTTATGGAGAGAATTCATTTAGCCAATCAGAAGGCTTTGAGTCACTCTCTGGCTGTCAATCATCTTGCATGTTCCAAATATGGAAAGCAGGAAGCTGAGAGGGTTGAAGTTGTAGCATCATTCCAGGTTATATATATATTAATGACTACAATGTTGTTATGCTGCCATTCAGCTTCTTTCATTTCAATTTTCATTAATTTTCAATGACATCTTAACATAATTATAGTAGCTTACTATTAGGCCTACATTTCTCTTTATTGGCATGGCAAAAACCTTTACTGTAGCAAACTATTAATAAGCATACACATATATTCACTTTATCCGGAAAGTGAGGCCTGCTATCAAGGAAACCGGAGCCAAAATGGCGTTCAACGCAGAGAGAGTAAACTCTAAAATACACCAATCCTGCTTATTTCTCAAAATAGATTACAATTCTTATAAAACACATAATAGTACGCATTTGAATTTCTCAGAAGCATTATAATGATATTTCCCGGAGTGTCATATGAGTGCGCTCACCTGTTAGAGGAAGGTGGGCGTTCAATGCTCGTACACGGCTACCACCTGGTGGTCGCAACAATACATACACACACACACACATTATTCACAATCTCTTTAAGCTATTATTCCTCGTGTTTGACATACAGTTTGACTCTATTTGACCAGACATAAGAAATTATGTTCTTAATTTTTTTTTTTTTTTGAATAAACAAAACATTGCTCTTCTAACATTATTTCTCCATCAGAACTGCAGAAATAGTCTAATTCATGTGGAGGTTCCTATAGTACTAAAACATTTACTTGCACACCTGCTGTCCCTCATGTGTCCAAATGAAGAAATGATGACGTGTGTATGTGCTCTATTGTTATAATTTACTGGAAAAAGTCATTTGAATCAACATTTTAAAAAAAATCCTTTAAATCTAGGAACTGGACAACTGCAACTTTTATACAACATAATGATATCTTTTTATTGTTTGTTTACATTTTAGGTGTCAACCTAGAGTACATATAAACATAATCTGACAAAACGTCAAAGAATACATCAAATTAAACTTAGACTTGACTATAAAAAAAGACTACAGTCTGCTAATTATTGTCACCCTGACATGAAATTAGTCTATTACCTAACAAGTACGTACCATGAATTTAAAAAGAAAAGAAAAACAAAACAAAACAAAAAAAACCACACACAATACATTCATTATCATTCACTGATGAAATGAGCTTCACATAAGGACTAACAGCCTCACGCTTTTATTCAGGTAGAATGATCTGCATGTAATCTGTATCGGACCTGATAAATGTTTTCAGTTTCTGCCATCTTGAATCATATTTCTGTTGCAGCACTTAATCAATAGGCTATTTGATTTACTATGGAAGTCCACATACACCAAGAAGAGAATCATGCTTTGATAAATCACCATTATGGCTTAAAAAAGTCCTAATTATGACATAAAAGGATGAAATTATGACATTTTCATGAGCTGAAAAGTCTCATAAATGAAATAAAATTAATTTATGATAATAATTCATATTTATAACAAATTAAATGATAACATGCAAACATTAAATAGAATGTCCAAATTATCACATAAAAAGTCACAATTATAACAAAAATTTTGACTCCTAATTCTAACATTTTATGCCATAATTATGACTTTTGTCATAATTTTTTTTTTAATAATTATTCTGTCATAACTTTTTGTCAGTTATGACATGGTAGGTAATAATTTAGATTTTTTTTTTTTGTTTCATCTCACTTTTCATGTCATAATTTGACTTGACTTTTTATGCCCATCTCATAATTTTGGCTTTTTGTCAATTTTGACTAGGTTATAATATGTAGGTAATCATAATTTGTACTTTTTGTCACATTACAGTATGTCATAATTTCATAATTATTACATCATCTCATAAATATGACATTTTATGTCACAATTTCGATTTGACTTTTGATTTCATAATTTCGATTTACCAAAGCACTTTGTTTTCTTTTGTGTCAGAAATAGGCTTCCATAAGTTAGTCATTTTAACAGGGTTCAAAGATTTTAGAACAGTCTTACATTCATTTAAATTCCTCCTCTGAATAGCATACGTTAACAAACTATTATAATTTGTCATTATTACTTAAAAATGGTCTCTTAATGTTTAAAAATGGGTATTAACTGCATTTTGAATGTTTTGTTTGCCACCCATCATGAAAAGTTTGAAGGATACGATTGCTATTAAAGGAATATTCCAGGGTTCAGTACAAGTTCAACAGCATTTGCAGCAAAATGTTAATCCCATATTTTCTTAAATAAATAAATAAATAAACAAATAAATAATAAAAAGCTGCAAGTGTCAAGATTATAGTGAAGCATTTATAATGGAATTAACAGGGTGAATTTGTAGAAAATAAATGTGTAAACTACTAGCATTTTAAAATGAACAGAATGGCCTCCTTCACTTCCATTTTAAGTGGAAATAATTTTTTAGTAATTAACAATATGCCACAATTGCTGTCGATTGAGTTCAACTCGAACTGGAATAGTTCTTTAATGACTATTTTTAGAGGAGCACTCATTTCCCTGTCGTTAAAATATTACAATTGTTGATGTGACCGCATGATGAAGCTTTCCTGAAATTTCTGACCGTTACGTGTACATGAAGAACGTGATGGCGATGAATAGCTTATACATTACAAATCATGATAATAAAGTTCAAGGCATTCTAAAGGCGTTGTCTAACAGTATTCAAAATATAGGAGACACTGTAAAAGAAAGTGTAAGAGATTTAACAGTATAATCTCAGAGTGAAGCTGCTGTGTAGCTCAACCTGGATTTGCTCGATGTGGTTTTCTTTTCCCGACCGCCGAACACCCACCTGCTCATTGATGCTTTCACACCTCTGCTCGTAACCATGCAAACCCTAATGATGCATCTTGATGTCTCTAGCCCTTTCCTCTTTCTCTGTCGCACACAGGTTCTCAGTACACGCTCACATTTCCCCATTCCACAAGGTACTGGACTTTCCCGTCCGCCGTTACGCGTCTGGCTAGGATCCTGACGGCGTCGCTTCCGCCCCACCCCATCGGCGTGGGCCCCCCCATGCCGACTGTACTGGGGTAGGGTGGCACGTCACGCAGGAAGAGAGACGGGCAGCTTTCATAACGCTGTCCGGTCGGGTGAGCCGAGGACAGAGAGAATGGAAGGCAGGGGGCTGGAAGTCGACAAGGGTCCTCTGCACTGAAGGAGACATGCAAAAAGAACTCAATTTGAAGGAAAAGTTCATCCAAATTCAAAATGATGAATTATGCATCCTTATACAGTTCATACGCTGCAAAAAAATATTTTCTTACTTGGTATTTTTGTAAATTGTCATAAGATATTAAGTCTTTGTTTCTGAAAATGTATCAAATGAAGTGAGTTTATGCTTGAGACTTAATATCTTATGTCCTTTTGCTTGAATCTGGCTAAAGAACATTTAGATACTGTATTGTATTGTATATTTTTAGCAGTGTAGTGACCAGCAGCAGTGAAAAAAAAAATATATATATATATATAATAATAATAAAAAAACGCAATGAGAGCACCATAGAAGTAGTCCATATGACTTATGACTAAAGCCATATGATAATTTTGTATGAGAAACATACCAAAATTTAAATCAATATTTACTGAATTTTCAGTTATGAAATTTTTGTCAAATTGAGAAATGCGATGTTTTATTTGTATTTTTGTCTTGTTTCCAGTACAAATATCTAAATATTCTTCTATCAAGATACATTTACTTGAGCTGAAAAATTACTTAAAAAATAAGTCTTGTTTCTGAAAAATTAATCATAATTAAGTGAGTTTATGCTTAAAAAAAAAAAAAATCTGTCAGTCGGGCCAGAAAAATAAACTTAATTCAAAGGGAAAACTGATATTTTTTTAATCGCAACTGAAAGATATTTTTTCTTGTTTTAAGCATAAACTCATTTTAATACATTTTTCAGAAAGCAAAACTTAATGATAGCTTTACATGAGAAGCAAACCAACATTTAAGTCCATATTTACTGATAATTTTCAGTACTTACATTCACATTCAAAAATGCCATGCCATGTTACATTGAGAAATGAGATTAATAATACATTTAATATTAATAAAAACACAAAATTAATAATAATGATAAGACAAATATAATAATAACATTAATAATAAAATTATTATTATTATTATGTTTGAAACAAGATAAAATATCTACCAAAGGAGTCCGAAAAATGTTGTTTTCCCTTTCAGTTAAGTTATTTTTCTTATCCCACTACTAGATATTTTTTCTTGTTTTAAGCATAAACTGAAAATGTATCAAAACTGGTAAGAGAAATAATCTCATTTCAACGGGTAAACATGAGTAAACAAGTTTATTTTTTTTAACACACTGACATTTTTCTTGTTTTAAGACATAATTTTGATACATTTGTCAGAAAATAAGACTTAATTTTAAGACTTAAAGTCATTTTCCTATTCAAAAGAAAAAAGAAGCCAAAAATATTAAGTAAGAAAATAATTTATGAAGTATAAAAAATATTGTAATTTATGCCTTCATATATAGTGCATAAATCATATGGACTCCTGTTGCATTGCTATATGCTGGTCTTTTCTTTTTAAGCTTAATAGCCACTACAAAGTTGTATAGAAAAAAATAAAGCATAAGGCACACCGGCCTGAAACATCATGAGGTGAGTAAATAACACCAGATTTTTCATTTTCAGCATTAAATAAATGCACTTCATTGCACTCTTTATTCACAGACCTGTAATGATGCAGAGTTCTAGACAGGTCCTGAGATCCGTTGTATGAAGGGTGATAGAGCGCATACATTCTCTTGGGAGGTGACCTGTAATACATAAATAAACGAAATGTCGATTAAGGTTCACAGTGTGAATTTCATTGCAGTTCAAAGTTGATTTTAACATGCTACTGACCCCAAACTCATCTCTTCCTCTGGTTTTCTAGGGTTATACAGGCTTGTTCCATCCACATAACCGTGGCAGCATGGCACCAGGTCAATAGCGTTTGTCGCAACTCCTGGTGCACAAGTCTAAAAAGACATGATCAACAGTTATATTAATAAAGAAATAGAAGCTTAAAGGGTATAAACACTAGGATATTCAAAAATTCAATTTTTGTGTTTTTTTGTTCGGATGAAATAAAATCATATGAAGGTGATTTAAAAAAGGACAGGATTTTAATTTTTTAACATTTAGTACTATAGTTGCAGTGAATAACAAATGACAAAAAAATACAGCAAAAAAAAAAATCTGTAAAAAATCTAAAAAATATATATATCTGATCAGAATAGAAGTTCATTCTCACTTCAGCAAAACTAAGACTGTAATTGTCATAAATTCAGAAATGCATTTATTTACGTCGCCTGTAAGCCTGTGGCCTCTTGACAATTATTAAAAAATTGAGACACCTCCCCAACAGAACGGTTTCTTGTTCCTAAGTGTTGAAAAACACAAAGGAAAATTAGACTTTCAAATGATTTTAGGTGATTTCTGCCCGTAGTCTTGGATTCATGGTTGTGTTAGCTGTGTAATAAAGCACACAGTGGGAGAGAAGCAGTGGTGTCGTGTGTGACAGCAGTGTAAGGAATCACTCCGCTACACACACTGAATCTAAATGACGGCATTATTCTCTGGCACATATCATTACTACCAATGTCAACTGACAATAGCAGTTTGACACAGCAGCTCAAAACTAGAGACAGCAGTTCCCGACCACTTGGAAATTATGGTAATGAATGATCACATTAATTGGGTAAGGTTGGAATAGTTAGTTTTGGCAGTTAGCCCCTACTGGTAGATGTCATAACTACAGCACTTTGCATGCAAAAGGCATTTTCCTCCATCGAGAAGCATTAAATAGCTGTGTATTATGACAAAATACATTTTTGCTAGCAACATATCAAAAGTAAAAAAAATGTGTTTACCACATTAAAGGAAACTGTGGTCAATAAAATGAAATTAAACTAAAAAAGCAATTGCAAAACAATAACACAAATGAAAAATATTGTACTTAAGGGTTGATGAGGAGAACAAAGCTGGACAACCTGTGCAGTGCTAAACAAAACAAAACAAAACAAAAGAACATAAATAAATAAATAAATAAATAAAAAGCATTTGCAAAACAATAATACCTGAAAAATGTTTTAAGATGAATGAGAAAAACAAAGCTACACTACCTGTTCAGTGCAAAACAAAACAAAACAAATAAAAAACAATTCCAAAACAACACAAGAGTTTAAAAAACTTTAAAAAAAAACTTAAAAAAAAAAAATTAAATGGATGAGGAAAACAGTGTAAAATAAAAAAAAAAACAGAACAGAACAGAAACAATGAAAACACAACACCAAAAAATATATATATTCTGTGTCTTCTTGAGGTGTAGGCATTATTCGTCCTGACATGCTTTTCTGGTGCCGTGACCCTTAAATTCCAGAAGCTGTATTGATGCAGGACCTTTAACGTGCCGCTTGGATTTTAGTTTTTTAATATACCAAACCCTTCTCTAAATGGATGCATGCAATCATTGACTTTCAAGGGTAGACAGGCCTTATTGACTTAGTGTAGCATGTTGCAAAAATATGTCAAATGAATATGAGGAGAAAAACAAACCCAAAAGGTGACGCTGGGTGTCTTTGATGAATGAAAGAGTCTCATTACTGATGCAGAGGGGGCTTGGCCTCTGCCAGCCTTCTTTTGATTGCTGCTGTTAAAGGCAGACGCACTGACCTGTGTCTCAGTGACCCGACGCTTAGATTTACGGGCCTCCGGACCCACCGCTCTCCGCTGGCAGGACAGTGACGTGGGGCTGGAGAGAAGACAACTTAGATTTTTTTAAAATAATAATTTTAATAAAATTAAATAAAAAACAAAATGACAAAAAAGCAAATGCAAAACAATTACACAAATTGTATTTAAAATATTTTCCTTAAGATGGATGAGGAAAACAATGTCTCAAAATCCCTCAAAACTCTGAATCCTGTTCAAGTCATTATTAATGCTTTTTTTGGCACCATGACCTTTTAAATCCAAAGGCCACTATAAATATATATTTATTGACGTATATTGTTTTTTGTATATGTATGTATATTGTATAATGATGTATATTGATGCTGAACTGTTAACATGCCACTTGGGACTCTAATCAACACATTGACCTCAACATCAAATCTCATTAAATTACTTTTTAAATTAATTATTTTAAATATTAAATATTTAAATATTAAATATCCTTTTAAATATTAAATTAAATTGCATTATTAAAAATACAAATTACTAAAAATATATATCATACTGTTTCACACTGTTTTTGTGTTCTGTTTTTTTGCTTGGCAAACATGGTCACAATAAACAATTATATGGAAAAAAAAAACAGCCTAAAGTTTATTTTAAAAATCTACTTGTGTTTTTCATTTTTGGAATGCAATTAAGGTCAGTAAATAATATTAATAAGAATAATTTTCATTTCATGCCTTGTGTGAAGTCAACATGAAATAAATCTTGTCCATATTTCCTGAAACAATGTTTTTATTCATATTTTTTTTTTTTTTTTTAAAAAAGTCTTCATAATCTTTTAGCTAAAATCTAAAACTTTTTGTTTTTTGCTTATGTGATCAATTCCTCATCATTTTATCAAAAAGTGTTTATTTTGTTACTGTATGTGATGTCCACTTTTCATAATCCAATAAAATCTCAATAATTAACTTTTTACTGTTTTATTCAGAAATGCATCAGTTAAACAATTAAAATAGTTTGCAAACTGAATTTAATGTTGATATCAAAAGCAAAAGATCTTGGTGTATTCCTGTCTCTGACCTTCTCCTGTGGGTGATGTTGATTGGCTGCTCGGCGATGAAAGGTGATTGGTCCGATGACAGAGGGGGAGGAGCCCGAACTTGAAGACCGAAGAGACACTTCTTCTTCTTTATTTCCTTTCCCGAAACAAACCTTTACGACAGAGCAAAATCAGATTGGATTAGTATTCTGCTGCCGTTCTTCAGGGCTTGCTGACAGATTTTTATTTGTTCCTGGGCGTCTCACACTTGCCAACTAAAACATCTGATTCAGTTATTTAAGTGCTAGCGTATGAGCGGCATCAACCACAAACCTTGACAGAAAGAAAATGGAAATGGACTTTAAATTATTTATTTTGAAAGACAGACCCACCTTCAGCTATCAAAATACTATTTGCAGAGAGTGAAATCACACACGCAGAGTCACTTAGAATGTAAAGCAATTACAGTAATGGTTTTGCAGATATTATTGCAAATATGTGATATATCCCTATGGGCTACCACACAGAAATCAAGCAGAACGGCAGTTTTCAGAGCATAATCCGTATCTCACCTGTCTTTGTGGGAATTTAAAGCATTGAGCAGGTTTTGGCAACGGTCTTGCCTCGGTGTGTCTGACAGCTGAGAGACCAAAATATAGAGTCGAATGAAAGGCAGCGTGTAACAAATGCATTTGAAAGGTAAGAGCTCAGATTGACCACAAACTGCAAGAGAGAGTATTCAAAACTACACTCAGGAATACATTCAAGTCAGCATGAAGTCATAATTGGCCCTATTTACTTCCTTAAAACCTTATGAAACAGCTCTGCCAGTGCAGTTTTCTTTCCTGTGTTGATGTATTTCTTATTGAAAAGACTGGGACGTATTAAAGTGCTTAATATTAGTCAATATCCTTCACGTCAAAGCCATGAATCATGATTTGCTACTTGGTCAGTCACAGGTTTGCTACTATGGTTAGTCACAGGCAGGTGGCATTTATCATTTATAGAGAGTAAAATATTTTATTGGACAAAAAACTGTCAATTATTTTTGTCCAGTAAAACAATTATTATTAATATTTTGAATTAAAAATATTGTTTATATTTATATATATATATATATATATATAGTGTTTTTAATTTTTGGAATATATATATATATATATATATATATATATATATATATATACACACACACTACTGTCCAAAATTTTTAGATCAGTAAGACTTGTAATGTTTTTTTTAAAGAAGTCTCTTATACTCATCAAGTCTGCATTTATTTGATCAAAAATACAGAAAAAAACAGTAATCTGGCAAAATGTTATTACAATATAAAATAATGGTTTCTATTTTAATATACTTTAAAGTATCATTTATTTCTGTGGTGCAAGCTGAATTTCCATCAGCCATTACTCCAGTCTAAAGTGTCACATGATCCTTCAGAAATCATTCTAATATGCTGATTTATTATCAGCGCTCGAAACTGTTGTGCTGCTTAATATTTTTTTGGAACCTGTGATACTTTTTTCAGGATTCTTTGATGAATAAAAAGTTAAAAAAGAAGAGCATTTATTTATAATAGAAATCTTTTCTAACAATATACACTACCAACCAAAAGTTTGGGGTCAGTAAATTTTTCTTCTTTCTTTTTTTTGAAAGAAATTAAACCTTTTATTCAGCAATGTTCAGGATGTGTTAAATTGATAAGAAGTGATAGCAAAGATATTGTTAGAAAAGATTTATATTTTGAATAAATGCTGTTCTTTTGAACTTTTTATTCATCAAAGAATCCTGAAAAAAGTATCACAGGTTCCAAAAAAATATTAAGCAGCACAACAGTTTCGAGCGCTGATAATAAATCAGCATATTAGAATGATTTCTGAAGGATCATGTGACACTTTGATATTTATTATATATATATACACACACACACAAAACCAATTTCTGATAGATATTCTGATATTCTCTTTCATTCATAAATATGGCACATAACAAAAGTAAAATGGGTTGCATTTGATGTTTCATGTTGACTTTAAATTGAGCTGTGTCTGTGTTACTGACTAGTATATTTTCCTACCGTGCCAAGAAGCAAAGATTCCCAATTTTCATTTGCAAAAGACATGATTTCATGATCAAAATCAAAATACTTCCTCTTGCAGCACAGGGAGAGGTGATACAGCACCAAATGGGCCAAATCTACCCTGCAATCCAACAGAATGAGGATCATCAGAAACTACATTCAGCTCTTCAGATCAGTTCTGCAGTCCGGCAAACAGAACAGAAGCAGCGCTCTTACCAGGTCATTGGAAGCCTCTGGATGGTCTCTGGACCATTTGTGCACACTGAGCATTGGAACTGATAAAAGCTGAAAGGTGAAGAGGAGACACAGATGAAAAGGTTTAGACAGAATTAGCTTAGCAACAGCATGTGCTTAACAACGGCATCAGCCTCACCGGTCTCCATAGAGAAGAGGTTTGGTCAGGCACTGAGTGCAAGCTTCATGAAACCACTGCCCACAACTCCCACACTGCAACATCTTCAGATTCCACCTGACAAAAACAACATGCTTCAATTTAGACACACTCACTCCTGAAAAAACATCACTCTCAACTAAAATGAAAGCATAATTGCCACAATTGCTAGTTGTACAATTCCTTTTTAAAGAATCTACTTAATACATTTTCTGTGTATACAGTACAGTGCAGCCAGAAAATATTTAGACACTTAAAACACATTTCAAATGTCTGAATGTCATTGCATTAGATGCCAAAATATCAAACCAATTAGCATCTGCAAACAAATCACGCTACAGCTTTTTCTCAGCATTTTTCAGAAAGAATTTTGCCTAATGTCATTTAAATAGCTGGTATTTCTGTGATTTGTGTGGATGTAGGAAGCAGGATTGTTAAAATTAACTAAAATTATTAACACTAAAAATTAATTTTAAAAACTATATAGACACATAAAAATAAATAAATAAAAGTGACAAGAACACTCAACAAAATGATTAAAACTTTAACTGACATTAAAACAGATCATATAAAAATAAAAACTGTCTTTTCTTCTCCATCTGTTTTTTCTGACTCTGCTGACCCAAAGAGCATTTCGCTGCCCAATGGTCATGCCCTAACTTTGCAAATTCTATTATTGCATTAGTATTGCATCCTTCCCGTGGGCATTTAATAATTTTTGACTTTTAGTCTGAGTTAAATCTCTTTTTTTGGGTCATTTTATCTGTAAAAGAAAACCTGCCTAATAATTCGGCACACCTGAATATTAGGAGTTTTTGACTTCCAGCCTTCATGGACAATTATATATCACTTATAAATGATTAAATACAAAGTCAATAGTAGTTATTAAGATTGATGTAGTTTGGAATTGGTAAAATGTTCTCTGAAAAAAAAAAAATATGACCAGAATATCAACTTGCCTAATAATTCAGCACACGGTGTAATTCAAAATATTAAAGTATAGTTCACATCACTTCACATCACTTGTTCACCAATGGATCCTCTGCAGTGAATGGGTGCCGTCGGAATGAGAGTCCAAACAGCTGATAAAAACATGCCACAAGTAATCCATACGACTCCAGTCCATCAGTTAATGTATTGTGAAGTGAAAAGTTGCATGTTTTTAAGAAACAAATCCATCATTAAGGTGTTTTAACTTTAAATCATTGCTTCCGGTCCGAGTCCATAATGATGCTTCCTTCAGCAAAAAGTCCATTCCCTGTCGTCCTCTCACATCAAAATCCATGGATGTGATCAAAATCCATGTATTTGTTTAGGGCTGTTTTAGACTGTTTTCACTAGTAATTGGTACTTGATCTGTGCATATTTCTCTCCTGATTCAGAAAAGACGACTTTTTCCCTGGAGAAAGCAATATTATGAATACAGGACGGTTTGAGGTTCTTCTACTTCTTAATGATGAATTTGTTTCTTACAAACACGCAGCTTTTTGCTTGACAATGTGTTAATTGATAGACTAGAGTTATGTGGATTACTTGTTGATTGTGATGTTTTCATCAGCTGTTTGGACTCTGATTCTGACAGCACCCATTCACTGCAGAGGATCCATTGGTGATTTAGTGCTGAATTTCTCCAAATCTGTTCTGAAGAAGAAACAAACTATAGCTTAAACTGAAATGTTGCATACAGTTTCACACACTACTTTTCAAAATAGTAGACCATATCACAGTCACAGTACACTGATATTCCATTCTAAACATTAAATGATATAAGTTGATATAAGTTGGACTCACTCTCCTGGTCCAGCACAATAGCAGTAACACTGCTGCTGGTTGGTCAAGTGCTGCGGGTCCCAGTCTAAAGATGACAGCTGATAGGGCAGCCGCACTTTCATGATCTGCATGAGCCGTGCGAAACGTCCTCTTTTTAACGCTCCCCCTCTCTAGAACAGAACACAGCTCGTCATTCCAATGTATCTCACGTGAGCACATTTAACAGTGATTTCATCTGAAGACTGAATTTGGAGAAGACACGCTGAAGGAAGTCATTAATATTTCCTGCTGGGGGGGGGGTCGGTGAATATGATTTTATCTTCAAATCAGCATGTAAGGCCTGTGAAACGAGCGCACTGACAGACGGATTAAAGCACAGGCCCATTTAACGCAGCTCTACCACCGCCATCACCTGCAGAGTGCTGCAATGTAATAAATACGCAGTCAAGTGCAGTAAGCCATGGATACCCTTTACATCTCAGAGCAAGATTAAAGCTTGTGTGTGATCTGAAATAGACCTTGAATGACAACACTGTCCATGTTTCTAAATATTCATTTCAGGATTGAGGCGAGGTACAACCTTTGTTGAGACTGCAAAGACACATTGGCGACATATCCAGCTGTTGGGGTCAACTTCAGGTTCAATGGGCGGCGTGTGGCACTCTGGATGATAACCTGGGAAACAATGGATCGAGAACATGAGTAACGCATTACTTGATACACAAAGACTAAAATAACTATAAGACAAATAGAAGAAATCGAAACTGTTTCATTTTCATTTGTTATTTTACCGTGGCGACATTTGAGGCAGTTTACGAGAGGTTCTTTAAGAGGCGGAGCATCACAGATACAGCACACCTCCTCTCCACCTGAAGAGACTGACCACAAGAAATAAATCATTTACTGCACAGGCAACAACTAGATGTTTCAATATCTAGTACACGTCAACATTTTATTTTGATATTTACTTTAGACTAATAATTAACAAAAAAAATAAATAAATACATTCATGTAATACATAGTTTCTCCTTCAATGTTTATAATTTTCAGCTAATGAAATATTTAAAAAACAAATACGATTTAATGTAAAAGTGATGTGTGCCTTTTTTTTTTAGATGTTATGAAAGCATCCCAGCCTGAGACAGTAAAACTGGCTCAACCAATAATGTGATTTATTTTTAGTAAATAACTAACTTCAATGAAAAACTTCAGTTAGTAGTTTTATTAATATTTTGTAAATTTCTCTTAATTCTTTAGGGCATAATTTTGGTGCTATATCTAGAGTTTAATATAATAAAACCTATTACATTTGAACTAAAACCTTTAAATTATATTAAGAAGAATTATTAAAAAAAAGAAGCCTGGTTTACCTTTTTAAAATTATTTTTTTAGCACATTTTGCCTCGAAAATGTCATTACTGTAATCTAAAAGAAACCTCATTCTCATTACTATAATGCAAATTAAATAAATAAATAAATAAATAAATAATGTATATATTACAGTATTTAAATTATAGCATACAGTGCCCTCCAAAAGTATTGGAACAGTAAAGACAAAATTGCTCTGTTGGCTGTGGACTCAAGACATTTGCAAATATGATTAAAAAATGAATATGAGACAAAACTACAGAATATCACATTTTATTATTAGCCGTTTAAATGCATACATGTTTTACCAAATAAAAAGAACAGCACTTTTAGAGTTCATCCCACTCATTGATGTGAGCTTAAGTATTGGGACAGTTGAACATAAGGCAGATATAAAAAATTGAAAGCTATTATTTAGTTGCAGATCCCTTGCGCACAATCACAGCAGTGAGTCTGTGACCCATAGACATCACCAGACTCTTGGTCTCATCCTTTGAAATACTTTTCCCAGCCTTTAATGCAGCCAATTCCAATTGTTGCTTGTTTTGGGGAGTTTCTGCCTTTACTCTTCTCTTCAGCTGGTGAAATTCATGTTCAATCGGATTTAAATCTGAAGATTGACTTTGGCAATCTCAGACTTTCCATTTCTTTGCCCTTATAAATTCCTTGACTGAACTGGCAGGGTGTTTTGGGTCATTGTCCTGATGCAATATGAAGCCCTTCCCAATGAATCTGGTGGCATTTTCTTTAATATTGGTAGGCAAGATGGTTTTGTACCCTTCCAAGTTCATTCTGCTACTGTTATCATACATTAAGTCATCAGTAAAGTTGAGAGGGCCTGTTCCAGAGACAGCCATGCATGCCCATGCCATGACACCACCTCCACCATGCTTTACAGATGAGGCTGCATGATTGGTATCTTTTGCAGTTCCCTTTTTTTCTCCACATTTTTGCTTTCCCATCACTTAGATAAAGGTTCATCTTTGTCTCATCGGTCCATAAACACAGTTCCAAAACTCTTCTGGCTCACCTTTGGGCTTTTTTGCAAACTCTAATCTTGTCTTTCTATTTTTGGTGCTGGTCAGAGGTTTGCATCTTGCTGTGTAGCATCTGTAATTCTGTGTCAAAGTCTCCTGAGGACAGTAGATTGTCAGAGCATCATCCCAGCTTTCTGGAAGTTGTTGGTGATTTTACAGACACGTCTTTTAGGGTTCATTTTCACAGCTTTTATGATTTGTCTGTCATCAACTACTGTTGTTTTCTCAGCCGATCAGGTAGTTGCTGGTTGCTGGTGTCGCTGGTGGTTTCCAAACTCTTGATTTCTCCATGCACTTTGTTTTTGCTATAGCTCTAATTGACTTCCTCTTTTCTTTTAGCATCCAAATTGCTTGCTTTTCTCTCAAAGTCAGCTCCCTCATCTTCATCCTGGTTTGTGTGTGTCATCATCGAATGCAAGATTCAGAATGCAGAAGTAATGGATATAACTGATACGACACATTCCCTGCTTTTAATATCTGAAGAATGAATGCAACAGGACACAGCTGATCACTTAGAAAGACCTGTGAGGCAACTGTTCCAATACTTATGCTCACATCAATGAGTGGGATGAACTCTAAAAGTGCTGTTCTTTTTATTTGGTAAAACATGTATGTGTTGAAACGGCTAATAATAAAATGTGACATTCTGTAGTTTTGTCTCATATTCATCTTTTAATCATATTTGCAAATGTCTTGACTCCACAGCCAACAGAGCAATTTTGTCTTTACTGTTCCAATACTTTTGGAGGGCACTGTATGTTCATCATGGCAGTGTTTGTTGTTGTTGTCTTTCATTTAAGTTGATTTAAATAAATTTACATATTTTATTAATATATATATATATATATATATATATATATATATAATGTATAACAATAACAAAACAATAGAGCTAAAAATAGGCCTAATTTTCTTTATGCAAAGTATAAATTATTTTTATTTTGGATGTATTTACTTACTTTTTGAGTTTGGATCTAAAGTTTCTTCACTTACATGAATGGATGTCTTTCCTGAGGACCCAGAATTCAGAATTATCCTCAAATCTGACCAAACAGCACTGCTTGACGCTGTCCACCTGCCAAATAAATACAGTCCAACATCACAAACAGCACTACACCGATTTACACGAGTCCAACAAGTCACACAGTTTCAAGCTTCTCTCTGCTAGTGTCCTTTTCTCTCTTCCAAACTAACTTGGACAAACAGCAAACTTACTCGTTTGACATTGCCGAGGTACAGAAGTCCATCGCTCCACCTGGCTAAAACATCCTCTCCTTCACTGACTCCCCCCATCCTGAAGAGCGCGGGAAAGAAAAGTGCAGAAAAGATCCAGGGGCATTAAACTGTGTTTCCATACCAGCAGCAGCAGCAAACAGCAGCAGCCTAAAGGGTTAAACTCTGTGCATAGCGACAGTATACAGTACAGTAGGATAAATGATGAAGAGTCAATGCACATTGCAGTGCCACACATGATCAAAAACACTGGCTGCCTCATGCAACAGACCATAATATATGCAGATGACACAACAACGCATGAAAGAGCGCATGCAAAACGCATGGCCAGATGTGCCCTAATCAATGCACCCAACTCCGAAGAGCTGACACACATGATGGCACGCGCATGCACATATCAATTAACACGCATGGCAGATCATACGTGGACGGGATGTACCTGTGTTAAGTGTTCTGCTCTGCTGGGGTCACAGAGGCGGGGAAGAGATGTCAGTCTCACATGAAATGCCTGATGCCCGGTGTTGTTCTGCGTCTCAATCACTGTCCCGAATAATCGGCGCGTTTGGAGAGTCGCGGCGGATCAATCGCGCGTCACTCAAGCCGTCAGTGCGCAACCGTCTGTCCGTCCGTCTCTCTCTCTTTGTCTGTCTTCTGCTTCATGTTCCCAACCTTCCTCTGTCTCTCGGTTGATGCTATCGAGCGTGTTTGTCAGGGAAGCGGCATGAGAATCAGCCCGAGAGAGACGCCATCATCATCTCTGGCTCGCTCTCCTTCGACTTGTTGTGACGCAGACATAAAACACAGGGAGATGGAGAGGGAGGGAGATCCGGAGAACACCTTCACATCTGTACGGCTGACCGACATTCCACCTGCGCCCGACCCCACAGGCGCTCGGCCGGTGCCGCACACTCACGGCGGCTCATTAGGGAAAGTTTGGGCTGTAATTAGTCCGGCAGAGCCACGCCGCGTGGACTTTTTGGAGAAAGTTTGGAAATGCCCTTGGGTGCCGGCAAAAATCTGGCAACGCTATTACGCGCCCTATTCCGCGAAAAACAAACGGGAAAAAGGATTTTCTTTGAAAATGTTTGAACCTGCGAAAGAAAAAATACAATGTAAACCGATATGAGGGTAGATAATCATGATAATCAACGTAGTGAGGGCAAATAGTAATACAAATACAAGACAAAAACACTTATTTGGCACTATATATTTATTCAAAATAACATTTTATTGCATGAAATGTTTTGCATTAATATTACGCATTTTTAAATAAATAAAATAATGTATTTGTTGAAACAAATGAACATGAAAAACACTTATTGTGCACAATATTTACACAAAATAAAAACGAACAATATATAATAAATTATTATTAGTTATTTTGCTGTAATATTTTACATAAATTATAATGTAATATAAATATAATTATAAATGTAATAATAATTACTATACATTTTAAATTATATGACATTTTATTATTGTATTTTTATAGAACTTATAATTTATATATATATATATATGTATGTATGTATGTATGTATGTATATAATTATCAAATATCAGTCAATTTGTTGACATATAGAACAGCTTGATGAAGACATTAAGTCAGGGTGTCAGATAAATGTGCTTCGGCTAGTTTATTGTTATTATCATTATTATTATTATAGGTAAAATATTCGAGGAAAATAAGAATTTAGATACATTTTGACCATTTTATACTATTGAAGACAAATTTGTTAACCAAAAGGTAATATTATTTCATGTCATAACACATGGCCTGCTAGTAACAAAAGTAGATGAGGTAAATCAAAACGAACCAAATTCATGATATATCAAAATTGTGATGACAGTAGTGCAGGAATGTTCAAAATGGCCTCTGGCGTGTCTTTTGTTAAACAGTTTTTGGATAGTCCAGCAGAGGGCGCAAAACACAAAGATGCAAAGTGCAATAGAGACTGGCTTTACTCCTATGCCGAATTACAGCCGAGCTCAACATAGTCTGTATTTTAGGTTCTTTCTAACATAGTGATTTTTCATACAAACATGAAAGTGTTGTGGGCAACACACATTTTATATAATAAGTTGCCAAGCCATTTAGAGAGCAAGCCTGAAGAGCTTGACAAGGGCGATAAATTATTCATAAGCGCCCAACCACTATTTTAATTAGTCCACTCCAGCGAATTGAATAGCTCACATTACAAATGCTTTTATTCACCATAACAACCTTTTAATAAACACAAAAATCTCCCTCAGACATATAATTCCAGCTAATAGAGACGTAAAGGCCTTGCATAATAACACATACAGCTTCTAACTTCACAACAGATGGAAAGTGTCCTGACAGACAAAAGGTCACATGGCTTCTTGTGCATGTACTGTAGCTTTGTTTTAAAATGGAAAATGATGAGCCATACATGAAAACACAATTTAATACCTTTTGTAATTCTCAGACATTTATTGTTTGGATAAACAAAACATGCAAGAAGTGCTTAAACCTAATTCTAGTTTTTCCAAACCCCCTTGGGTTGCTAATTTATGCCATATGTGGTGCGCTATGATTGGAAATAAATGATAATGGATCATTATATGATTTTTATTTGGTGACTAAAGCAATTGATTGTTCTCCATGGCACAGTAAGCATGCTATTTTTTTGTCCTTATTTTTGTTGTTAAAGGCCTTCTTTCCTGCAAGGCCCTGCCATAAAAATATTGCAAGGTCGGAGTGGAGTCCACAGCCGGCCCTCTGCTCAAGGATTAGCTTTAAATAATCACCCTGCTAGGAACTGCCCAGCCATTCAAAAGCATAAATAATTTACATCAAAAACTTCAACACCACCGGCCACTTAAAATTCAGGCCGTGGAACAACACCAGGCAATAAAATACAACCTTGACAATGTGTGAGGGTCCACACACACACACACACACACAAACACACAGCTAAATGGGACTTCTTATTGATGTATTGTTCATAAATAAAGCTAATATTTATAAATGGGTTGGGCAGTTTACACTTAACATCAAGACAAGATTTTAGGTTCAAATTTATATGCATGTATGAGAGCGAAGTTTTTTTCCTCATTTCCTTTAGGATTTTTAATCGTTGTTCAGTTAATTTAAAGCCCTATTGTATGGTAATCAATTATGAAAATACTACACACAATATACAAAAACTCCATGTAGTCACTTAATTAACATGACATCATATAACAATAATTGCATGATAAATAATTATACAACAATTAGGAAAACATTGTTTGAAATTGTGATAAGAAACAGCTATCAACAAAATAAAATAATATAAACACTGGGAAAAAAACAAATTTTTATTCAGATGGATGGGGGCTAGAGTAACAAAATGAGAAAATAAACAATATAATAAAAATAACTTCAAAAAATAAAAATTATATTTTAATTATTTTTTTATTCAGATAGATGAAAAAGTGGATAATAAATAAAACAAAATAACATGAATAATATATAAGAAATATAATTATTTTATATCAGATGAATGAGGGAAATAATGTGGCTGGAATAGCAGCTAAAAAATAAAATAAATAAATAAATAAAAAATAGTAGCTAATTGCAAAAAGTAACAAATTAAATCCAAAAAAGTAACATTATTTTATTGCATTTATTTTATAGGGAAAAGTAAATTTTATATATATATATATATATATATATATATATATATATATATATATATATATATAGATAGATAGATAGATAGATAGATAGATAGATAGATAGATATAGATATATATATATATATATGTGTGTGTGTGTGTGTGTGTGTATACAACATTTGAAGTGGATCAAAACCTTTCATCAGAGTTGTCCTAAAATCAAAACAATACCCGTTCTTGTCTTAGGAGAACTTTGATTAACTTTTTTGAGCCACTTAAAATGGTGCATCTCAATGAATTAGAATGTCGTGGAAAAGTTCATTTATTTCAGTAATTCAACTCTAACTGTGAGACTCGTGTATTAAATAAATTCAATGCACACAGACTGAAGTAGTTTAAAGTCTTTGGTTCTTTTCATTGTGATGATTTTGGCTCACATTTAACAAAAACCCACCAATTCACTATCTCAACAAATTAGAATACTTCATAAGACCAATAAAAAAAACATTTTAGTGAATTGTTGGCCTTCTGGAAAGTATGTTCATTTACTGTATATGTACTCAATACTTGGTAGGGGCTCCTTTTGCTTTAATTACTGCGTCAATTCGGCGTGGCATGGAGGTGATCAGTTTGTGGCACTGCTGAGGTGGTATGGAAGCCCAGGTTTCTTTGACAGTGGCCTTCAGCTCATCTGCATTTTTTGGTCTCTTGTTTCTCATTTTCCTCTTGACAATACCCCATAGATTCTCTATGAGGTTCAGGTCTGGTGAGTTTGCTGGCCAGTCAAGCACACCAACACCATGGTCATTTAACCAACTTTTGGTGCTTTTGGCAGTGTGGGCAGGTGCCAAATCCTGCTGGAAAATGAAATCAGCATCTTTAAAAAGCTGGTCAGCAGAAGGAAGCATGAAGTGCTCCAAAATTTCTTGGTAAATGGGTGCAGTGACTTTGATTTTCAAAAAACACAATGGACCAACACCAGCAGATGACATTGCACCCCAAATCATCACAGACTGTGGAAACTTAACACTGGACTTCAAGCAACTTGGGCTATGAGCTTCTCCACCCTTCCTCCAGACTCTAGGACCTTGGTTTCCAAATGAAATACAAAACTTGCTCTCATCTGAAAAGAGGACTTTGGACCACTGGGCAACAATCCAGTTGTTCTTCTCCTTAGCCCAGGTAAGACGCCTCTGACGTTGTCTGTGGTTCAGGAGTGGCTTAACAAGAGAAATACAACAACTGTAGCCAAATTCCTTGACACGTCTGCGTGTGGTGGCTCTTGATGCCTTGACCCCAGCCTCAGTCCATTCCTTGTGAAGTTCACCCAAATTCTTGAATCGATTTTGCTTGACAATCCTCATAAGGCTGCGTTTCTCTCGGTTGGTTGTGCATCTTTTTCTTCCACACTTTTTCCTTCCACTCAACTTTCTGTTAACATGCTTGGATACAGCACTCTGTGAACAGCCAGCTTCTTTGGCAATGAATGTTTGTGGCTTACCCTCCTTGTGAAGGGTGTCAATGATTGTCTTCTGGACAACTGTCAGATCAGCAGTCTTCCCCATGATTGTGTAGCCTAGTGAACCAAACTGAGAGACCATTTTGAAGGCTCAGGAAACCTTTGCAGGTGTTTTGAGTTGATTAGCTGATTGGCATGTCACCATATTCTAATTTGTTGAGATAGTGAATTGGTGTGTTTTTGTTAAATGTGAGCCAAAATCATCACAATTAAAAGAACCAAAGACTTAAACTACTTCAGTCTATGTGCATTGAATTTATTTAATACACGAGTTTCACAATTTGAGTTGAATTACTGAAATAAATTAACTTTTCCACGACATTCTAATTTATTGAGATGCACCTGTATATATGATTGTTTTATATGATTTGTTTTATTTTCACATGAATAAGTAGCAACAAAATAAAATAATAAAACTGTAATAGCAAAAAATAACAAATGATATTTAAAAAATACAACTTTTTTAATGAATGAGGAAAATAAAGTGGCTGGAGTAGCAGCAAAATACAAAAAAAAAAAAAATTAAATTACAGTAATTGCAGATGGGGAAAAGTGAATTAATGATAAATTTAAAAATGTAGTTATTTTATTTCAGATTAATGAGGGAAATAAAGTGGCTGGAAGAGCAGCAAAATAAAATAAAATAAATAGTACTTACAAGAATAACATGATATCTAAAAATAACATTATTTTATTAGAGATGGGGAAAAGTGGCTATTGCAGTGCAATAAACAAACTAACTAAATAACCATGAAGTTGAGCGGCTACGCAGTGCGTACAAATAGAAACGAGAAGTCCGCGTCGCATCGAGCGCTTCCAGCACAGACAGCTTCGTTTACGTTTTATGAGAGCAATCTTGTTGTGTCGCGACGCGTCCGGTGTTCCTGCGGCTCTGAATTTACCGGGCACCGCTCCTCATCAGCGCGTCCAGCCAATGACCACACGCGCTGGAGTGACAGCAGGAACTGCGCCCAACGCAGCGCAGACCTCACCAACACGCTCAGCTCGCCGCCTTCATCGCGCCGATAAGCGCTGACGGGCGAAGCAGGAGGAGAGAGATATGGAGGGACAGAAACTCTGACTTCCGAGGAACCCACACGCAGGGGCGGATGGACGCGATACTGCTCTCCTAACAGGTATTTCTGCGTTTCGTTTGGGTGTGAATAAACGCGAATGTTTGTGAGACTTAAAGAGAGGATGTGTCATATATAAGCACACTGTAAGTTCATAGAGAAAAGTCATTATTAATAAAAGCGTGCGCGTCCTGTGCGTAACGTAGGCTATTTTGATATTGCTGTGCGTTAAAATTACATTATATGAAATGTTGTCGTTTTATACGTTCCTATATAAGGCAGGGTTAGGGTTAGATGAAAGGAAGCTTTATTTTCCTGTAAGGTTTGACCTAATTCGCTCGTTTTGCACACTAATAAATGTTTATCCCTTACTAGTGAATGGCCGCCTTCAGAGCTGTTATGAAGTATGCTGTTTATGAACTTGCACTTGTTTAAAACATCTTGCTGTTTGTGACAATGGCACTGAGTTTTGATGGTGAGCTGCGCTCTTTCCATCCTTCTCTTCCTGAAAGAGATCTCTATCTGCAGGCTAATATAAATACCAGTGAGGGACAGGGGAAAAGGCGAGGGAGGGCCTGAAATTCAAATTCAAAGTTATCTCTTGGCAAAGGGAAATGTAAATGATGAAAACAAATGATCTACCAGGCGTAGAGCTGCCTGTTCCTCTCCAGTGATTTTTGTTTTGGTTTGTTTCTGGCCAGCAGCACCATCATGCTTCCCCGAAGTATGAAGACATCTGGAGTAGAGCTGCCGGGAGTGGGGCCGAGAGAGGTGCCCCTCATCGGATATCGACCCCTGCAGCCAGAGGTGGACGGCCATAAGGATCACAATGAAAACAGGGAGGCGGATCACACACAGGTAAGAGGACGATGATGTCATGGTTTACTCTTTGGGGTTTGTTTTTGAAATAAAGTATTTTATTTTTAATTCAGCATAAATTCGTCAAAATTGACATTAAAAACATTAATGTTATTTATATGTTACAAAATATGTTTTTTAAATGTCTATTCATCAAAGAATCCTGAAAAAAAGTTTCATGGTTTCCACAAAAATATGAAGCAGAACAATTTATTTTCATAATAATACATGATAATAATAAGAAATGTTTCTTGAACAGCAAATCAGCATATTAGTATGATTTCTGAAGGATCATGTGACACTGAAGACAGAGTAATGATGCTGAAAATTCAGCTTTGCGTCACAGGAATAAATTATATTTTAAAATATATTCAAATAAAAACAGTTATTTTAAATTGTAATAATATTTTACACTATTACCGTTTTTACTGTATTTTTGATCAAATAAATGCAGCCTTAGTGAGCAGACAAGACTTCTTTTCAAAAATATTTAAAAAATCTTACTGTAAAGTTTTCAGTGTATTTTCCTCCTTTTTCTAACCATGTAAAACTCAGTAGTCATTCTTAAAAACAAATCAGTACTACACAAAAAGGCATCTGTAAAAATCCCCAAGATGATAATGATAATTCAATAAATGTTCTGTTAGAGTAGCAGCAAAATAAAATAAAATGAAATATTATTATTATTTATTATAGGGTTATTATTGTTAACTAAAACTAAAACTATAAAAAAAACTTCCATTACTTGAAATTAAATGAAAAGAAACTCAAAATAAAATATAAAAAATATAAAATATAAAAAGCAAACTTATTTTATTTCAGAAAGTTGCCACGGCAGCATTCCTTATTTTCATTTAAAGTTGAAGTACTAAAATAACTAAAACAAACTAAAATTAAGAACTCAAACTTAAAAACTATATAGACATATACAAATAAATAAATAAATAAATAAATAAATAAAAATGACAAAAACACAACAACAACAACAAAATAAAAATAAATAAAAATTAAATTAAATAAAAAATACCAGTTATTTAACCATTATTGTGACCTTCAGGGGAAAGCCCTGGTTAAACCTGATTATATTGCATGAATACTACTAACAATAACTTCATTTCGCCCAAAGTGTAATTTAGGAACATGTTTCTTGGATCAGATCTTGCTCATTGCGTTGCCTTGCTTACCCTTACTGTGGATTTCTGTGGCTAAGATAAGAGCACACATATCTCACATGTTTCTGTCTCACTGAATGCTGTGGTGTTTTGTGTTAGATCAGCTTTCACTTGTGGATTAAAACTTGAAACAGGATATTCAGCCGAGTTGTGACCCTTTCACCCAGAGTTTTGATCTGAAGTGACGTATGCCTCGTCCTCATGAGACATTTAATCATAAGGAAACTGAAGCTACAGTTGCTGGGCTCTCAGAAAAGCTGCAGGGGCCTTCAGTGTGACTCAAGGAGTTTAAATGTTAGTTTAAAGAGGGTCTATTACATAACTGTGGCGATATAAAAAGGCCAAGCTGAAAGTTAATAAAATTCAAATAGGCTCATCTGGTGCTCTGCGATTGACCTGCTTTGTGTTTGTTTTAGCGGGAATAGTTTTGCTTTAGCTGTATTATGGGTGGTGAGTTTCTTATCAGCCTAAGGCAAAGCCCTCGTGTGCTGCTGTTTGACCCCACCTGGTATTCTCTCATGATCTGTGTGTATAGACTGTCAGCTGCTGCTGGAGGTTTTGAGATTACACATCATCAGTTTACAGATACAAGTGTTTCCTTCAAATCAAAGGATGCAGAACCACTTATTATACCTAAATTTTAAATAATTTTGGTTATCACAATACCAATACTAGTGAAATATCACAAATTTTAATACTAATTGCAATATAATACCACAGCAAAAATAATAAGCTATTAGACACACAATTAAATATATATATATATATATATATATATATATATATATATATATATATTTAATTATATATAATTGTGTGTGTATGTATGTATGTATGTATGTATGTATATGTATGAGCAATATAATTATTATTATAATGACATGTTCTGCTCAAGCATTCTTATATAAAGTGTAAAATTATAAAAAAATATATAAAGTTATTAAATTATATATATATATATATATATATATATATATATAAAATGTAAAATTATTAAAAAATAAATGAATGAAAAATTATATATTATCAAATTATTTATATTTATATATACACACACACATACACACACACACACACGTATATATAATGGCATATACAATTTTTTTGTAGCATGTAGCATACTCTTCCAAGTAATTATCAGAATAAAAAAAGAATAAAAAAGAGAATACATATATATAACTTAGACTGAATAATGGTATTGACTTGTTTTGGAGTGAGCCAAATTGAGAAAATTAAGAATCTTTCATTGAAAAACCCATATTGATCAACCACTCTTCTCAATATTGCGCTTGTGTGTGTGTGTGTGTGTGTGTGTGTGTGTGTGTGTGTGTGTGTGTGTGTGTGTGTGTGTGTGTGTGTATGTATCTATGCTGGTCACGGCCCTGCTCTTCTATCTTGTCACAACATCCTGAGTATTGACTAGAAATTGCTCCACCAAGGTTAGATCATTAAACACTCGGCCTCCCCGGTCTAAAAACAGAAGCCCTGCTGTCTCATGCAGTTCACTGTAGTAACTTCCCTCCTGTTCAGGTCACATGACCAGCTCACAGCTCTTTGGTAAATAATGCAAGAGTCCAGTATGAAACACACTGGCTCTTTTGTCGGGACTTGCTCAGATGACACAAAAGCAAGGCCAGAGAAGACTCAACAGGATGAAACTAGATCCGGCCCTCTCTTGATTCTTTAATGACAGTTGCAGGATGCATATGGGGAGGTCAAAATGTGTTTGCAGTCATCGCTGTGCAACTTCCTTATATGTGTGTGTGTGTGTGTGTGTGTGTGTGTATCTGGGTGTAACGTAAAAAGAGACAGGGAGGAGGGTGGATAATTGTTTAGCTAAAAACAACCTCAGCTGACCCAGTTTGTCTACAGAGTGCTCATTATGTCCCCTGAATGGTGCACCGTGGGCCACCGTGTTTCACTGAAAATGCCGGCACCGCATCGACTAAAGCTCTCCACAACAGGGCAGAAATGATTGACTGATTTCCATTAAGCTCCATTGTGATCATCAGTGGCGAGCGTTCACATGGTCACGGTGTGATTTCCATTGGCAGAGAAAGAGGAAAAGTTGGTCGATGCGGTAATAGATGAGAACACAAGAAGAGAGATAAAAGAGAGCGAGACGAGGTATTCATAGAGAAGGCAGAAACAATAGGTCTCTGTAAATAGCTCCCCAGTGATGTATTTATGATGTGTTTCAGTGAGAACGCAGCCAGCAGGGACGTATAAGGTTTTTAATGCTTGGGAGGCAGCTGTATTAGCAGGGGAGAACATTGTCACATTATTTTAACATTTTTTTTTTTTTCAGCACACAATAAGACATTTTTATGTTTGTGAAAGAAGTCTCTTATGCTCACTAACATTAAAACAGTAATATTGTGAAAAAAGCATTACATTTTAAATTGACTTTTCTATACAGGGTTATAATCATTAAATAAAACCATAAAAAAATTTTAGTACTTGGAAAAAATCCATTAAGTGAAATAAAATAAAATATTAAACTTTATTTTTATTTTTTATTTTTATATTTTATTTCAGCTAGTTGCTGATGCAACATGTCTCATTTTTATTTAGTTTGTTGAAGTACTAAAATAACCATAATTTAAAAAAAACTTACTCTATATTGATGCATTTAAAAAATAATAATAAAAATGATGTGTATTTCAAAACAAAATTACTTAAACTTTAACTAAATTTAAAATGAAAACAAAGAAAATAAAAATTCAAAACTACTCGTCTTCAGTGTCACATGATCTTTCAGAAACCATTATTTTCAGCTCAAGAAACATTTCTTATTATTATCAATATTTAAAACAGTTGTGCTGCTTAATGTTTTTTGCTGAAACCATGATACATTTAAAAATTTAATTTAATAATTTAACTAATTTATTTATTTATTCAATATTAGAAATGTCTTTTTCATTTTTAACCAATGTAATGCATCCTTTAAAAAATATATATATTTTATATATATAATATATATAAAGATTGGAGATTGGAATATAAATATTATAATATAAAAAATAAATGTAAATCTGTTATATAAACTCAAATAACAATATAAATCTCAAATAACAGTAATTATAATTATAATATTATTGCTTTAAAATAATTCATATTCATGAATGTTTTTCTCCTCCATCTGGTACTCATTCTTTACATTTCAGGAATAAAATGGGTTTAAAGCCAAAGTCCTTAAGCAGCACCAATACTGTAATGATTTGAAAGCTAAATAACTAAAATAATATGACTAGTTCATAAATTCTATCTTTAGCTAGATATTTTAATGAAAAGTTTACTGCATATTGTAAAGAATCAAAAGTCACATAATTACGTTGCCCCATGTTTTATTACCAGGTATTTGTTCTGTCATGCATTGCTGGAAAATCTCTTTGACTATAAAATGATGGTTGTTTTACATGTTGTTGAGCAGTAGATTTAATGGGAAGATTGCCATTCTTGAAATCTGAAGCCAGTTCAATCATGTAATAAATGCAATAATTGCCCCTGACCTCAATGATAAAGTCCTGTATTCATATCTTAATCTTGATCATGGTATGTATAAGTGTCATCATGGTAGCCTGTTTGTGACTGAAAAAGTTGTTTGTTTACAATTGCCTTGTGTTACAATTGCCCTACTAAGGGCCATTCAGGATAGTAAACACACAGAGCAGCTGATATTGTCTTGGGAAATTCTACAGAGGTTGTATTATTCCCCTCCCCCAAGGCGAACGCTGGTGAATACAGCGGCTTGAAGCGTTTGACTGAGAGAGTAAGAGCGTGTGGAGGGAGGAAGGGCAGCATGACATGACAGCATGTCCTGTTTCCTGTGTTTGTCCATACTTATTATGCACTTCCTGCTGGCCGAGAAAAGCCATGGAAACTCACAGCTGGTTTAACCTAAAGGTAAACCTCAAAGTTTCCAAACGTACCCGAGAGTGGGAATTTCGCAACATGAATTTTGCAACATGATATTAACAGCTGTTAATGAGCTGTTAAGGTTAATTCCAGACGTGACTCAGAGTGGATTGGTAAATGGCATGGAAATCAAGAAGTTTTACACCTTGCGTTACATAAATCATAGAAGGACTCAGTAGAGTAATGCAAGTATCACTATTATCATTTTACATAACCTGGGATTACAGATTTTTCAAAACATTCAACCCTACAGTAATTAAAAAAAAAGACATGCAATTTATTCCATTTATGAATGGTGAGCACCCTAGCAACTGTATAGCAATACAATAAAAACACACCAAACTCTCAGAAACTGTTTAGAAAAGCAACCACACAGCAACACACTAAAACACGTTAAAACACCCTAGAAACTGCATAGCAACATCTTGGCAACCAGCCAGAATGCATAACATTCTAGAAAACACTAGAACACTTTAGCAACTGCATAGCAACACACTATTTAAAACACTCTAGAAACTGCATAGCAACACCTTGGTAACCACCCAGAATGCATAACATTTTAGAAACCATTATAACACCCTAGCAACTGCATAGCAACATATTATTTAAAACACTCTAGCAACTGCATAGCAGCATACTATTAAAAACACCCTAGCAGCTGCATAGCAACACTATTTAAAACACTGTAGAGCAAACTGTATAGCAAGACCTTGGTAACCACCCAGAATGCATAACATTCTAAAAACCACTCTGAACACTCTAGCAACTGCATAGCAACACAGTATTTAAAACACCCTAGAAACGGCATAGCAAACACCTTGGTAACTACCCAGAATGCATAACATTCTAGAAACCACTCAGAACACTCCTGCAACTGCATAGCAACACACTATTTAAAACACCATAGTAACTGCATAGCAACACATTATTTAAAACATCCTACAAACTGTATAGCAACATACTAAAAACCTCCAACAAACTGCATAGCAACACCTTGGCAACCACCCAGAATGCATAACAATCTGCATATCAACATGCTAGAAACCACTAGAACACTCCAGCAACTGCTTAGCAACAAACACCCTACAAACTGCATAGCAACACCTTGGTAACCACCCAGAATGCATAGCAACACTCTTTCTTCAGAAAATATAAAAACCTACATTTATTTATTTTCAATGAGACCGTGCATCAAGTGCATATGTCTGAAGTGGCACTTATACAAGAAAAAAAGAAAAGAAAAGATTTCCCAGTAGGAAAGAGAATTATTTTTTTTTTCAGTTTCAGTTCAGTTTAGAGTAATATAACTTTGGTTGTGTGGTTCACATGTGGAGTCAGCTGTTTTTACTTTTGAAAACATAGAACTCAGTTGTTTCACTATATATAAACAACACTCCAGCACAGTGAATGGGTTGTAATCAGTGAGTTTAACGCTCATCGCTCTCAGAACTGCATGAAGTGTAACCAAAACCCAACACCTGCACGGCCTGTCGCCATCTCTGTGTCAGTATGTGCTTTCGGTCGAGTATCCCTATTAGATAAACAGGTGTTGCCCCGTGTTTTATTAGCAGTCATTTGTCATGTCATGCATTGCTGTTTAAAGAAAATCTCTTTTAAGATCGACCATAAAATGATGCTTGCATGCAAACTTGTTGAGCAGTAGATTTGATGGGAAGGCTGCCATTCTTGAAATCTGAAGCCCATACCTTCGTGTGTATTTATTTACTCCCGTTTCATTCACTGCATTAAACTTCACCAAACAGGTTTAGCGGCATTAGTCTACACATGCAAGGTTTATGAGAACCTGGCAAAGTCATATTTTTCCCAAAAT